>PVKS010010288.1:0-60731 GCA_004027875.1 Aplodontia rufa
TCGAACATGACCTCTGTGGTCCCTGGGGTTGGAGTCAGCTCCTCTGCCCTTAAAAAACTGGTGAGAAGCCGGAGATATCCTGATCAGTCACGGGGGTGCAATGGAAGCCTTTTGTCTTCAGATCGCCATCTTGAAGAGTCCCAAGTCAGTCATTTTTGATAGAAGCTTCTACTTACTTTAGCACAATAACGTATCTCATGAGACAGCTAACTACTTAAGATGAGCCTTTAAATTTTATTTGAATTCTATCATAACTGCTAAGGCAGCAAAAAATGAAATGTTTCACATCTGGAGTATCCAAGGGTAATCACCCAGAGAGATGGTGACATGGCAAAAGAGAGCTGTTAATGGCTTAGGGCTTGCAGATAGAGTTTTTAAGAAAGAATTTGTAACATAGGGGATAAATCATTACTCAGAATGATCAGTAGCATTCCAAAGTACTAGAATTAGTCATGGGAAATCTGTCCAGGTCCAAGGGCAAAATCAGGGCATATAAAATTCCCAAGTTAAAAAAATACCCCAAATGAATAAAATGGAATATTACATAATCACTGTAAAAACAAATACTGTTAAGATGTTGCTAAGATTTGAAAGCATCTTGCCACAATGATTCCTAAAATCCTAACATTTTTATGGATTCAAGGTGCAAATTATAAGCAGAACAATTAATGACACTAATACTGCTCGTAGTTATCCTTTGCTTATTTGGTGCAGGTACTACTCTGAACTGTTTGCATGTTTCATCATTTAAACCTCATGATTATCCTATTTTGGTAATTAATATTTAGATATTCATCTCTTAGAAGAGGAAACAGGTTCAGAGGAGCCAAATGGCTTGTTTAAGATATACATCTGCTAAATGGCTAATCCAAAGCAAATATTCATACTGTCTACAACTATGTCACAAACAGAAATCACACATCTTTTCATATCACACCTTAGTTGTTGTAGATACCACAAAACATTCTTTTGTCATCATTATTTTAAATTATTTTCCCACCTCTATATGTTAATAATTTTTAAAGAATAATATACATTATTATTCAATAAAGCCATTTTTTTACTACTTTAACAACTGGATTTCAACAGTCTTCATCTCTTCTGTAAACCAAAGTATTTTATTCAATGTATTTAAAAATAGTCCCAGGCTGCCAAAGGGGTTTATAGCATAGGGAAAATATCTTTAATATGAAATATTAAATGTGAAAAACTATTATTTCTTCATAAGAAACAAATATTTCCTTTCATAACCAATAATATGAATCATAAGGAAAATATAAAGTATAGCAAAGGAGATGAAATACTAAAGAGAAAAGGAAAAGCTGATTTGCAGGACCCCAAGGAGCCAGAGCAGAGCTCTATGTAAAGCAACCACAAAAACAAGGGATTGAACAGAAGTAATTTAAGTAGGACTCAGAGACGAGGAGATCTAAAGGAGGTTAGGGAAGAACAGGATTGGTACAGATCAAAGGAAAGCAAAAATGTTTATTTTAGTATGATTTTTTTCCAGTTTTGACATCATCTTTGTGTCTCACAAAGTATGATTTATTTATGTGCTGGTACTATTTATTTTTGAACAATAGTCACCATAAAGGTTTTGGACTGTCCTCAAGGAAAATTGAAAATAAAAGGTTACACTGCTCAGAAAAGGCAGTTACTTGTTCAAAAGATCTCAGATGGGAAAAAAAATGTCCCCAACAACATATTCTCTAGACATCCAGCGTTTTGTCCTCTCGAATCCTTGTTTTCATAAGTCCCAATTCTTGTCATGGAAATAACAATATAACTAATCTAATTATAGATAGTGCATATGGGGCCCATGTGACTAATTATTTTACTAAGGATGTTTGAATATTACCTAAGTCTTAATGGATGCTAAAAGATAGTTCCCTTGATGCCACTAATTTTATTTTAATTAAGTATATTAGTATTTTCTAGTAAAAGGAATCTCAAAAGGAGTTATTGTTTCAGAAATATAAGTTTAATAATTAAGAGCATTTATAAACAACACATCAAAGAGCAAGTACGTGGTTCATTCTTTTAAGCTCCCACATGTTTGGGTACAGACTATGAATGAATCAATTGACTTCTACAGCTAAATGTCCTCCAAAATAATTGAGTTCTAAATGCCAAACCAAAATAGTTTTCCATAGACTCAGTGAAAATGTTCTGTTCTAAAGGATGTTCTGACTAATAGTAAATTTAATAAAATTTTAAAATGTCAAGTTGTTTTAATTCCATCTCCTAGAACGTAATGTGTTAAAGATTCAATATCATGAGCACATCCTCCTTTTGATCTTTGGATTTTAGCAATAAGAACACAACAAAACAAAATCAAGACTATTTTGATTACTCCCCTTAAAAGTTCAAATAAAGTTTCTGAATTACAAATCTGTAGAAAGATATTTTAAAATGAAAGTAATGATAAATTTAGTCTCATAGTCTCCAAATCAGACACTTTCATATGGTATCATACAATGAGAATTTTAAGCTGGAATTTATTTTTTAAACTAGACTAAACATAGGGGAAAAATAAAATTTAAAAAACAAACAGCAATGTATTCATTACATATTCATTTGATTTATAAAAGATTTTCAGTAAATTTTTAACTATCTTGTTTGAAGACAAAATAGTTATATGCCTATGCAATTGATATATGAATTAATAAATTGATACTTAAATATCTTAGTTATCTAAAGCACTATTAAATCTACAAGCACAATAGGTCATCACTTTGTATAGTAAAACATTACAATTGTAGCTAGCATTGTAAAATTTTTAAAATGTGGGGAATTCATATATATGTAATTTAGTGCTACTAAAAATCTTTTCCAATTAGGCTCATGTGAATCATACTCTAAAATATGAAGCCAAAATCTGAAATTATGCTTTCAAGATGATGTCTATTACATATACTTTACTTATTACTGAAATTATTCACCCATTTCCAAAAATGTTATTATTTCTGCAGTCTTAGAGTCCTTAGAGGGATAACAAATGTCCTGACATCATCTGACCCTGTCTGAAATTCCTAAAGAAAACAAGAATGTTTTCTCCAAGATTTAGCCATTTCTCTTAAGATTATATGTGTGAATATAATAGTTTTAGATAACTAAGATATTTAAATATTAATTTATTAATTAATATGTATCAGACAGATAGGCATTTAATTATTTTGTCAAGACAGATGCTTCTTGAACTTTTATAGACCTTTGATTAATTTCCTGAGTTCTAAAAATGTTAAGTTTGCTATTTCCTTTACTGAGGAGCAAATTTTTAGAAATTCTTCCTTTAATTTTCTAGAAGTGCTTCTAAACTTAATGCTTTTTAATGGTATTTTTAAATCTCAGTTTCTGATTTTTTTTAAGAGAGAGGGACAGTGAAAGAGAGGAGAGAATCAATTTTATTTAGTTTTTCACATATTCTTTGTGTCTCTGACACTTTGTTGTGCACATGGTGCTGGGGTTTGAACTTGGGTCCTCCAGCATGCCAGACAAGCGTGTAACCACTGAGCCACTGCTCCAGCCCCAGTTTCTGATTTCTTATTACAAGTAAAAAAAATTTAATTGTTTTAAATATTAATCTTATATTGTTTCCTTTAAGAGCTTAATTCTGTCAGTTTTTTTTTCATTAAATTTTCTCCATAGGACATCAGGGATACTTTTTTCTTTCCCAAAATCTTTTGATTTATTCTTAGCTGAGCATAGACCCAAATCTCCAGGGCAATGATAATACAGGTGGAGAAAGTGTTTATATTTCCCTTAAATCTGATTTTAAAGGAAGAGCATTTAGAATTTCACCATTACGTATGATGTGTGCTGACTGTTTTTTGCAGATATCCTATATCAAGTTGGGGCTGAGGTTTCAGTCCACGCTCAGCTAGCTCCATTGTTTTGGGTCTCAAGAAAAGCAGAGCACCATGGTGGAAGGGTGTAGTGGAGAAATGCTGCTCAGCTCAGGTTCTGCAGTTAAGAAGCAGAGAGAAAAAAGGGGAAGGGGATAAGAAAAACTCTTCCAGGGCATTGCACCAGTGTCTAATCCCTCCAACCATGCCTCAGCACCTACAGTTTCTACCTTCTCCCAAGTACTTCTCTCAGCTATCAATGGTTAGTCCCCTGATTAAGTCAGAGCCCTCACAATCCAATCATATCCCAAAAGGATCACCTCTAAATATTACTGCATTGGAAACCAACACAAAAGCCTTTAGGATCACTCTAGGTTCACCACAACTCTGACAAAATCATTCTATGAGGTCAGTATTATCCTGATGCCAAAACTAGAAAAACATATAATAAAAAAAGCATTGCAGAACAATATCTGTTATAATTATAGACACAAAATATCCACCACGAAATACAATCAAAATCCAGTAACACAAGAAAAGAATTATGAATCATATGTGGTAGGATTTATCACAGAAATATAAGGTTGGCTTGACATATAAAAATAATTAATGTACTACATCATTTCAATGCTATATATTATCAAAAATCACATAGTCATATTGACAGATACAGAAAAAGAACCTTAAAACAGTCCTTTTTAAAATTAAACACTAAAAATCCTAGACTATAAGGGAACTTCCTTAACTTGACAAAGATTATCTATGATGACCCCAAAGCCAAAATCTTACTCAGGAGAAAAAAAAAATGGATGCATGTTCTTCACACTTCTGTTCAATGCTGATCTAGAGAATTTCTATTTAGGGTAATTACATAAGAAAAATAAATTAAAAGTACACCAACTGGAAAGGAAGAAATAAAGTTATCAGATGACATGATTTTTTTATTCATTCCAAATAGTCATACATATAGAAGAAAATCATTGCCACATAGTCATGAACACATGCATAATGAAAGAGCAAACCAAGGCTGATATCATTTCATGATTTCCCCACATTGGGTCCCCCTGCATCCATGTTTCCCCTACTTTACCCCCCTCCCTGTTAGTTGGGTTTCTCATGGAAGACGAAGGTTCCCCACTGGGTTGATAACCCCCTACTCCCTACCTCCAGCTGCTTTGATATACCCTCTAATCCCACACTCCCCTCCCTGACACCTCCCTTCATCCCCTGGCATCATAGGTAAGGTTTTGCCTGTTCATGTAAAAATTTACCCATGTTAAGGTTATTATTAGCTTAGCCAACTTTCAGTCTGTTTCCAGTTGTATTCCAGCTTCCACATACAAGAGAAAACATTCAGCCCTGTAGTCTCTGAGTTTGGGATATTTCACTCAGATTAATTTTTTCCATCTCTATCCATTTGACTGCAAAAACCATGATATTGTTCTCTCTAATAGCAGAGTAGAATTCCATTGTAAATATGTACCAGTTTTTTTTTTATTATGTACCAGTTTTTTAATCCACTCATCCAGTCTGGGGCTTCTGGGTTGGTTTCTTAGTTTACCTATAGTAAATTGAGCTGCTATAAACATTGATGAAGCTGTATCTCTGTAATATGCCAATTCTAGCTCTTTTGGGAAAATACCCAGAAGTGGGATAGCTGGGTCATAAGTGGGTTCCAGCCCTAGTATTTTGAGGAGTCTCCACACAGCTTTCCAGAGTGGCTGTACAAGCTTGCGGTCCCACCAACAGTGTGACAGTTTTCTCTTCCCACAACCCCTCCAGCATCTGCCATTATTCATATTCTTCATTTTTTGCCACTCTGATAGGAGTGAGGCAGAATCTCTGAAGTTTTGATTTGCATTTCTCTGATTGCTAGTGATGTTGAGCATATTCTCATATATTTATGGACTTTTTGGACTTTCTCCATTGAGAAATTTCTATTTTGCTCCCTAGCCCATTTATTGATTGGATTATTTGTGGTTTTGGTGTTCAGTTTTTTGAATTCTGGATATTAGTTCAGTTTTTTGTATATTCTGGATATTAGTTCTCTGTCTGAGGTGTAGCAGGCAAAGATTTTCTCCCATTCTGTAGGTTGTCTCTTGACACTCTTGACTAATTCTTTAGCTGTGTGGAAGCTTTTTATTTATTGGCATTTCATTCATTTATTCTTGGTTTTAATGCTTGTGCTATGGGAGTCTTGTTAAAGAAAGTAGTATTGACGCCTATGTTGTTTACTATTGATCCTATTATTCCTTCAAGCATTTGTACAGTTGCTGGTTTAATTTCCAGATCCTTGAACCATTTTTATTTGATTTTTGTGCAGGGTGAGAGGTAAGGATCCAATTTCTGCATATAACTGTCCAATTTGTCCAACACCATTTGTTGAACAGGCTATCCTTCTTCCACACTATGCTTTTGCCATCTTAATCAAATATCAGATGGTTAAAGATTTGAGGGTTTGTCTAGATATCTTCTATTCTGTTCCATTGGTCTTCATTTCTGTGTTGATACCAATACCATGCTGTTTTTGTTACTATAGCCCTACAGTTTAACTTCAGATCAGAAATTGTGACACCATCTGCTTCCTCTGTCTTGGATGTGATCTTATATATATAGAAAATGTAAAGAATCTACTCTAAAAAGTACTTCAATTAATAAATTTGTCAAGATTATGGTATACAAAATTAACATTAAAAATCAATTATATTACTATATCACAGCAGTGAACAATATTGAAAGTATCAATTAATTTAATTAACAATAAATGAAAATAAAATTTCAAATGAAAAAGAATAAACAAAATAAACAATAAATTAAATAAAAGATAATGAAAGCTAAAATAGCACATAACAAAAAGAATACAAAGAAAAACAAATGGAAAAATTCCTCACATTAATGGCTTAGAAAACATGCGATTGATACAACAACAATGGTGAAAGTGACTTACAGGTTCCTTTCATCATATTTCAGAATCTCAGTTTTCTTTGCAGAGTTTGGCATGCTAATGCTGCAACTTATGTGGAAATGGGAGGCCAAAAGAATCAAAACAACCCTTTAAAACCAAAGTTGGAGGACTCACAGTTGCCATTTCAGCTGGGCATGGCGGATCATGCCTATAATCCCAGTAACTCAGGAGACTGAGGAAGGAGAATCACCAGTTCAAAACCAGCAACAAAAACTCAGCAAGGCCCTAAAGAACTTATCAAGATCCTTTCTTAAAATAAAAGGAAATAGTTCTGGGAATGTGTCTGAGTGGTTAAGTGTCCCTGGGTTCAATACCCAGTATTAAAAAAAAAAAAAGAACCAAAAAACAAATAATTGCCATTTCAACAAAATTTTACAACAGAGTTACAGTAATCAAGACAGTAAGGTATTGGCATAAGGATAGACATGTAGATAAAAGGAATGGAATTGAAAGTCTGGGGGGAAATCTTGCGTATTTACAGTCAATCTATTTTGCTAAGATATCAAATATAAAGATAGGATAGTCTTTTAACTAATGCTGGGACAACTGATAGACACAAACAAAAGAGTGAAATTGAGCCTCAAACTATACACAAAATGTAAATAAAAACATATCATAGAAATAATAGTAAGAACTGAAACTCTAAAATTCTCAGAAGAAAATATGGAAGTAAATCTTCATGACTTTAGGTTAGATAGTCCTCTTAGATGTTACACTGAAATTCAACAAAAAATGGATAAATTTTTAATTTTGTCAAATTTAAAAAGTTATGCTTCAGAAGTTTTCAACATCAACAAATATATACCCATGTGTATGCACACACACACACACACACACACACACACATATATATATACACAAATATACACATACATACACACACATATATATGTAAGAGATGGGAGAAATATTTTCCCCAAGTATTTTTAAATCACATGTTTGATGAAGGAATTATGGCCTTTGTTTCCCCGACATTTAGTTGTACATGTGGTGCTAGCGTACCAACCTGGGTCCTCACGCATTCTGGGCAAACGCTCCAACTGCTGAGCCACCACTCTAGCCCCTAGAATATGTTTTAAAACTCACAATTTAATAATAAAAATTAAAAAAATAGGCAAGGAATCTGCACATCCACTTCACATGCAAAAGTCCATTAACCACATGAAAAATGTGAAATGAAAATGAAAATCAAAATGAGATTCTACTTCACTTCACTTCACTAACAAAAAATAGAACAGCAAGGGTTTACAAGATGAGGAGAAAATGCTACCCTTGGACACTTCTGTTGGGAATATAAAACGGTATGGCCACTTTGCAGAACATTCTGCAAGTTCTTTAAAGGATAAAGACATAGTTAGCATTTAATACATCAATTTTTCTCCAAGGCATATATTGCATAGAAATCAAAACCTATGTCTAAAGAAAACCTTGTACACATGAGATCACAGCAGAACATATTGGTAAAACCCGGAAATATCCCAAATATCCATCAGCTGATGAATATCTCATTTATCCAGGCAATAACTATCATTCAAGTACAAAAGTCATCATGTGCTGCTATATGCTGCAACACAGATGGTCCTTGAAAACATTAAGCTGGTTGAAGTGAGCAGTCATGAAAGACTATACTTATTGTATGATTCCAGTAGTACCAAATGTCCTGAATAGATAAATCTATAGAGAAAGAAAAGTAAATTGGCAGCTATCTCAATCTAAGGGATTCAAAAGGAAATGAGAAATAGCTTTTGATGAGTACAGGTTTACTTTTGGGGACGATGAGATAATCTAAAACTGGTTGTGGTAATGATCACGTAGCTTTTTGAATAAATAAAAACTATTGAAGTATACTATATGTGAACTAATAATTTAACAACATTGTAAAACATTTAACAAAATAAGATTGTAAGTAACCGTATGCTGATAAATTTGATAACTTGAAATGGATAAATTCCTTGAAAAGCACTATCAACTTATTTCACTCAGTAAGAAAGAAACTATAGTCCTATATCAATAAAATAAATCTAATAGGAAGTTAAACACTTGCCTAAAAAATAAAACTACATAGTTAGATAGCTTCACTATTGATTTTTACCAAAAACACATGAAAAAATTAATAGCAAATATATAGTCTTCCAGAGAATTTAAGAGTAAATATTACCAAACCATCCCATAAGACTAGAAATTACTCAAAGACTAAAACCTGAACCTACTCATACCTTCTCATACTTTCAAACACTAAGTTTTACATTTTTTAGTATCTACTATATCCCAAGCACTGTAATGAATGTTACAAATACAAGAAGTAATGTAGTATTAGTTCTCCAATGTTGAGGATTCTATACAATAATATAAGTATATTCAGCACTGTTATAAAAGCTCAGAAATTCGTTGCCCACTGGACTTTGGGGGGCAAATTCTAAATTTTGAAGATTTAGCAAAATCTTTTCAGATGAAGAGACATCTACTTGTAACTTTTTTTGTGTGTATATGCTTTGCCAATTCGAGAGACAAGCAATGTTACCCATAATAGTATATGTAAAGCATACACACAATTGTAAATGTCATAATTGACAGGAAGTATTATCTCCTCTTGCCTGAAGTCATCTCCTTGTAGCAATGTGAAAATCTCAAAAAGCACATATAGTACAAATTGTAAAACAAGAAGGGAGATTAGGGTTGGGAACCCATACTCTACAGTAAAATTGTTCACATTTAAATTTTGGTTTTATAACAGAGTAGCATTATATCTTTAGGTAAGTCATTGCAAACTTACTGTGCCTGTTTAACTGCCTCAAAGAATTCTTAAGACACTTAATTTAGTTCATATAAGTATTTACATAGTATTTGAAGCATAGTAAATGTCCTAACACAAGCTATTATTTTTATTACATTTTCAGCAAAAGATATTGTAAAATTTTAAAGGTCATGTTTACTAAATGTTGTTGACTCAGCAATTGCACATTTGAAAACTAGAGATTAAATAGTCAATACAGACATGATATTTTTTTCCCTGTAAAGTACTCTTTAGTATGAATTGGTCACTTACCCCAAATCCAACCAGCTGAAAGCAAACCCTATCTTCCTTCAGCAGCACTGTGATAAACATGGCTCACTAATGTCATTAAAACCAAGTACTCTATCCCTTCGTCACTAGGTTGTCCTGTGATATAAACCCCTCATTGTATAACCTCTAGCTGTCATCACCATGCTCTGAGTAGATTTTACTCGGCTCTTAGTGAGGTCATGCTAAAGTCATCTAGGATCCCATGATTGAAACACTGGCCTCTATTTTTAGGCAGTTGGCATCATATTCCTAGAAAATGAATGTGTTAGATTGCATGCCACAGGAGAATTAGAATTGTAGATAGAATTAAAATTAAATCAGGGCTTTTTAAAGTGAAGAAATCATTCTGGGTTATCTGGATGTGCTCAATCTACAGGAATCTATAAGTGGAAAATACAGGCAAAAGAAGAATGAAACAGGAGTGTATGAGAAAGATTCAAACACTGCTTTGAAGATAGAAGAAAAAGTCATGAACCAAGGAATGTGAGACAACACTGCAAAAGGCAAAGTAACAAATTTTTCTCTAGAACTTCTGGAAGAAATTCATCCCTCTTCCCACCTTAATTTGAGACTCATTTTGGAGTCTTGACTTCTAGGTCCATAAGCAGATAAATCTCTGTTGTTTTAAGCCACTCCTTATGGAAGTTTGTTATGATAGCAACAGGAAACTCATACTTCTCAACACTGCATATTTTTGTTGATAAAAATATTGACTTTTACAGATAATGTCATGAGCCACATAGTTCCTGAGTAGTGGAATCAGGAGCTTGATAAATTTTCACATAATAGATTAGAGAAATTCTTTCTTTATTAAATATTTATTGAGATAATTTCACATGATATCTGCATATTTGTATTTCACATGAAAGGACCATAGCTACTTAATAGTTTCATTCAGAATACTTAGGCAGTTCCCAATGCATTATTATAATTACTGTTAAAGAGAAGATTCTTGTATGTTAATTATTGTATGGCAATTCTGCTAAGACCCTCAAGAAAAATTCTTAAAACTATAATAGTGAAATACAAAAACAAAACACAGTTTAAGGCTCATATGATGCCTTTGTTAACATTACCACAGTCAGAATGAACTAATATTCACTCAGTCTTTATAAAAGTATTTTTCTCTTTTTTTTCCAATTGTACATGTAGTAAGTATGGGCCACTGATGTTTTATTCTACATTTACTGTATTATCAGTAATAATATCTTAATAAAAAGGGAAAATTGTGAATTGTTTATAGTTACTAAAATGTTTGCTTATTTTTCCAAAACATGAAATGGTCACTATCACATATTTATGCAGCATTCATGGTTATATCTATGTTCATGTTGAAAGAACTAATGACAACGCTTTACTTTCGTAGAGTTGATAATTTCACTATAAATCATAAAACTGGCCAGCACTGAATGAATACCTATATTCTTTAGGTGCTGTAAAAAGGTATTTTACATGTATTTTCACTTTGAAAACTTACAGCAACTTTATGGGGAAGTTATATGTTTTATAAATGACAAAATAAAGATTCAGAGAGTTTAAAAGATAAGACTGGCTGATAAGTGTAGCACCATGATAAGAATTGAGAAATGGGTAAAATGCATATAACTAACTTTTAATGTAACGTAAACAGTGTTGGATGGTGGTATAAGGGAATATAGTATATTTGTATTCAAGCATATTTAACTAATATTTTATATTTTCTGTACTCTATCTATCAATCTTTTTCTTTAAAAAGGGAGTTTAAAAATACCCACATTATAATTTTGCATATAAATTTCAAAGACATTGGTATGTTGTTATTCATTCAATGAAGCAATAAGCTATAGAAGAACAGGCATCACATCTATGCTTTTAAAGATTTTATTTACTGTGTCTAAGACACTGCCTGTCAGAAAGTAAACCCTCTGAATACTTGGTCCAATTTCTGTTATTATTACCCAGTATTGGAATACTCCCATAACTGTCCATTAAAATTTTGTGTGTATGTGCTTTCATTTTATCCCACATATCATTCAATTTACTCTTAATAGATAGAAATATTTTCCAGTCTCAATGATGACTCATAACTGAAAGAACAAGTTGCTGAAATTGTGTACTAATATGTGATTCATGATGGTCCATGTTGTATCCAGTTTTCAAAAATATTTTCATTTATATGTGATTGTTTCAAAAATGTCATAAAGTTCTTTGATTGTGGCTCTTTGACCTAGTAAGAAAATATGGATGCATTTAAAATAATAAAAATAAATGTCATTTGTGATAATGAATCATAAGTCAATGAACATCTTTTTTTAATTTTTGACTCATTTCCTCTAAGATTTATTTGACTTCAAATATGAAGTAGTTAATTAAAAATATTTTGAAACCCTTTCATTTGTGTGGTCCATTATAAAGCTAAAACTCACGTCATACATCTTGCTGAAAGCATGGGATTGCCTGTGACGAGGTTTTGAACCAGGATGACTTCTACTGAGAAAGTTATTATTTTTGTGATAAATGCACACATACTGAAAAAAGTGCCCTAGAATTTTTTGTCACTTTTTCCCCCTTGAATAAGGGAAGGAAGTCTATAGTTGTAATATCAGGATACCAAACAGAGACCATCACATAAGAATGGAAGATCAGGAAGACAGAAATGTTCTTGGTCTTCATGTAGAATAATCAAGAAAGATCAACATTAGCAAGTGTCCATGTCTAAGGTTTTTCAATGAGATAAAAAAAATACCAGGAACTATAATTTTAAAGCTGTTTCTTGCTCAAAGCCATATTCCTAATTGATAAAGATTCCCTTCCTAACAAATAAGAAAGTGTAAGTTAAAACATAAAATTTATTTTAAGGAATCATCTTCCTGACATAAATAACTATAAGTTAAATTATACTGTTATTTTGGGGATTACAATATTTGAAATTTTTAGACTTTTTCAAATTATTTTAATATGAAATGAAAAAAGGTAATGCTAAAGGATTGATTAAAATGTGTTCCAATATAGATATTGAAAAGCATGATTACATTACTTTAATATAATTATATAATTCATAACTGTTATCTCTTTGAAAACTTTAATAGGCCAAAGGAAGACATAGTCTTTGTCATCCAAATCTTCATGCTAATTTCACTTCCTTCAATTCTTAAATAGGTAAATTTTACACATATTATCTTACTTTATTTTTTAAAATCCTATGAAAGTGAATATTTTTGTTCCATTTTCTTAACACATGAAGTAATATAGTAGCCTTTGTGATTCAAATGAGCCAACTTATATAAATTCCTTCTACTTTTCTGACTATGGAAATAAAATTATAGGAATGGAAAAATGGAAATAAATTCCTTAAACTAAACACCATGGATTCAATCATTAGTGAGAAAAATTAATCTAGAAGAACAAAAGTTATTGGAAGTAGGTATGAAATAAGGCCCTCAGGGCCCACCTACTTGAGTTATGAGGGGTTCTTTGGCTTTACCAGGTATAGGAGAGAATAGGAAAGATAGATGATGATGGGAAAGGGAGAAATTTATTAAATAAATGAGATAACTCACAGTCTATAATGCCATCTCTCTATCATATACATGGATGGGAAAATGTTTAAGACATGAAAAATGCAAAGAAATGCAAATAAGATGAATAAGACCTGTCCAGGAAATAAAATATACATGATAAATATCTGGAAATTATAGAACAGGAAAAAAAGATACGACAGAAGAAAGCCACACATCTTTAGACAAAAGACTAAAAGATTCATTCAACTCTAAATAGGATAAATGAAACAAATCCACAAGAACACATAAAACCTAGCCACAGCCTATCAAAACTGGTCGGAAAGGAAATATTTTAGTTGCTCAGAAAGAAATAAAACAAAGCACTTCTAAAAGGACAAAAATAAGAATGAGTTTGTGATTTTTGCCACTTTACCGGATACCAGAAAATAACTGAGCAACACCTCAAGCTCTGGGAAATAATCATTTGTATAATTGTATGTGTGGGAAACAACCTGATGAAGAGCTTGAGCAGTCATGATTCTCTGTAACTGCTTATTTGTTTCTTCAACTCTGGAGAGAGTTGTTTGTCCTGTAATATGTCTCAGTTCTTG
This sequence comes from Aplodontia rufa, assembly GCA_004027875.1. NCBI lineage: Eukaryota > Metazoa > Chordata > Mammalia > Rodentia > Aplodontiidae > Aplodontia > Aplodontia rufa. The sequence continues at coordinate 13,965 of PVKS010010288.1, forward strand.
GAAATACCTACAAAGAGGCATACTTTTCAGTTGTTCATATTTTTTTATCTTGTTGAGAGGAAGTTTAAAAGCTTCCAAACTTCCTTTACAAGACAGCCCACAAGTTTGAAATCTCCAATATGCTTTGAAAATCGATCCAGAACCCCTCCCCTCAAAAATTTTTATAAATGGAAAAAAACCTACAGTTGAACTATAAAGGTGTTTAATAAAATCACATACTACCAACAAAATAACAGGTCAAAAATTCCTATATATTTGAACATTTAAAATATAAAATAAATCAAATAAATCAAAAATAATTGATAAGGTGAACACTATCAAAACCTGAATGGCAGGAGTAATGGTGTGCAAAGAGGGAAAGTTCTTTGCCTTTATCACATTAATGTGAAAACAAAACAAGCAAAAAGTGGTGTGAGAGTTAGAATGCCCCACTAGAGATGTCAACATCCTAATTCCTGAGTCTTTGACTATTATATGAGACTGCCAAAGGGGCTTTGCTGGGGGTTGGAGCAGTGGCTCCGCAGTTGCGGCGCTTGCCAGGCATGCGCGAGTACACGGGTTCAAACTCCAGCACCCACGTACACAGCTAAGTGTCAGAGCAACAAATGCCATGTGAAAACCTCAATAAAAATTGATTCTTGCTCTCTCTCTCTCTCTCTCTCTCTCTCACTGTCTTTCTCTCTTTAAAAGAAAAAAAAAGGGGGGGACTTTGCTGATGTAATTAATGCTACAGATCTTAAAATAGATTATCAAGGACTATCTAGGCAAAATCAATCTAATTACCTGAGCCCTTAAAATAGAGAGATTCCACTGGTGAAAGCAGAAGATATATGGTAGAAGGAAAAATCAGGAATTCAGTTAGAGGACACAATGCACCATTGCTGCTTTGACAAGGAATGTAAGTGACCTTTAAGCTGAAAGATGCTCTCAGGTTACAGTCAGAAAATAAATGGAGACCTAAGCCCTAAGACCACAAGGAATTAAATTCAGTCAGCAAACTTTCCTTTGAGTGACAAACAGAAAAAAGAATTTTAAAAACTACAAACTTTGTAGTTGGTGCTCAATACAATTTTTTACCATTAGAATCTAGCGGGCTTACTATATTAATTTCCTGTTGCTACTATAAAAAATTGTCAAAGAAATTAGCAGCTTAAAAATGGCACAATAGCAGCTTAAAAATGGCACAAATTTATTCTCTTACTATTCTGGATGCCAGAAGTCTTACCAGGATAAAGTCAAAGTGTTACAAGGACTGTTTTCCTCTGCAGGTTCTAAGGCAGAATTTGTTTCTTTGACGTTTTCGGCTTCTAGAAGCCACCTGCATTCCTTGGCACATGTCTCCTTCCTCCACCTTCAAAGCATATTCCTTCAGTTTTACTTCCATCACCACATCTGTCTCCTCTGCCTTTGACCTTCTTACTTCTCTCTTCTCTCCCTCTTAATAAGGATGAATGTGAGTAGATTGGGTTCAATTAGGTAATTCAGAATAATCTTCATGTCAAGACATTAATGAAATATTAAATTCAATGAAAATAAATTCAATCTCATGAAATTCAGTTAAGGATCAAATGAGAAAAAATATGTGTATATGAAAGCAAAATATATACCACAATGTATTATATGAAAAACTTTTTCATATTGCATTTTTTTTCCCCATGTTTTTATTGGTGCATTATAGTTATACATAATGATGGGATCTGTTGTTACATACTCATACATGTACACAATATAACAATATAATTTGGCCAGTATCATTTCCCAGTATTTCCCCTTTCTCTCCCCTCTCCCCTCCCTTTCCGCTACTCTGCTGATTTCGCTTCAGTTTTCATAAGATCCCTTTTCCTTTTTCCTCTCTAAATTTCACATATGAGAGATAATATGTGACCCTTGACCTTCTGAGTTTGGTTTGCTTCATTTAACATAATGTCTTCAGATTCCATCCATTTACCTGCAAATGACATTATTTCATTTTTCTTTGTGTCTAAAATTTCTTTGTGCTTAAATAACACATTTTCTTTATCCATTCATCTGTTGATGGACACCTAGTCTGGTTCCATAGTTGAGCTATTGTGAATTGTGCTGCTATAAACATGGCTGTGAATATATCTCTGTAGTATGATGACTATAAATCTTTAGCATAAAAACCAAGGAGTGGTTTAACTGGGTCCCATTTGTGGTTCCATTCATAGTCTTTTGAGAAAACCTCATACTGGTTTCCATAGTGACTGTACTAATTCAAATCCCATCAGCAGTGTAAAAGTCTTCCTTTTTCTCCGTATCCTCTCCAGCATTAATTATTGCTTGCATTCTTGATGGCTGCCATTCTGACCGGCATGAGATAAAGTCTCAGTGTAGCTTGATTTTCATTTACCCAATTGCTAATGATGTTGAACCTTTTTTTCATATGTTTTGACCACTTGCATTTCTTCTTTCGAGAAGTGTCTTTTTAATTCATTTGCTCATTTATTAATTGGGTTGATTGTTTTGGGGGTGTTAAGTTTCTGAATTATTTATATATTATGGATATTAATCCTCTATCAAAAGAATAACTAGCCAAGATTTTATCCCATTTGTAGGTTCTCTCTTCACAGTGTAATTGTTTACTTTACTGTGTGGAAGCATTTTAATTTGATGGCAGCCCATTTATTAATTATTGGCTTTATTTCCTGAGCTTAGGGGTCTTAATGAGAAAGTCATTGCCTCTTCCTATATGTTAGAGTGTTGACTCTGTGCTTTCTTCTAGTAGTTTCAATTTCTCTTCCAGTTCTGAGGTCTTCAATCCACTTGTTTTTGATTTGGGGGCAGGGAGAGAGGGGTCTATTTTCATTCTTCTGTATATGAATAACTAGTTTTACCAACACCATTTGTTTAAAAGGCTCTCTTTTCTCCAATGTATGTTTTTGGAACCCTTATCCAGGATCAAATGACTGTATTTATGTGTTTGTGTCTTCTATCTGTACCACTGGTCTCAAAACAATGAAATATTTAGGAATAAATTTAATCAAGGAAGTGAAAGATCTCTACAATGAAAACTAGAGAACATTGAAGAAAGAAATTGAAGAAGACACAAGAAGACTGAAAGACCTGTCATGTTTTGTGGGTAGGCAAAATTAATAACTAAAATAATCATATTACCAAGTGCAATAGACAGACTCAATGCAATTCCCATCAAAACACCAAAACATTCTTCATGGAACTAAAAAAAAAAAGTCTTAGAACTCATTTGAAAGAATAAAAGACCCAAAGCAATGCTATTGCATTCTTATTACTTAGCTATTTCTTTTCTGAGATTTATTAACAACACTAAAGAAATGGAAAGGATAACTATATATGATCATGGCTAAGAAGTAGGCTTTGCAGCTTGACTGCCTAGGATTCACATCTAAAGCAAGTCATTTATCCAAGCAAAGCTTCAGTTTATTCATCTTTGAGTTGGTATATTTACAGTATTTAATTCATGGAGATATTATGATCACTAAACATCATGTCCCATGTAAAAGTGTCTGGAACATAATATGTCCTGTATAAATGTTAACTATACTTTCTAGTCCATCATATTAATAAGCCATTTTAACAGCATTTCTCAAACTAATTTGCTGGGAAGCTGTAGGTTTGCTCCAATTGCTTCGAAGCCAGGAAAAGTATAAGGGCAGGACCAGGATAACTACGTGAATACAGTTTTATAACTGTGGCACTCTGTTGTTACCTGCTCTGAAAATTTGAAACATATTACAAGAATAATATTTTCTGTAACTTGAAATTTCCAGGAAAGATTGGATATCCTTCTAAAGAGAATATTTTGAAATGTCTCTTAATTTTTATCAGAAAAAAACTTCTTACCACACACTTATTTACTGTACTAAATTTTAATTTTTAATGCATTTAATTTACACAACAAATACAGAAGACAGCTAATGATCCAGGTACCTTGATAAGCACTTACACATTGATTATTTCTATAGTATAAACATTCATTCAGCAAAATCCAACAAACAGAATTACCTTAAGCAAAGTTTGAGCTCCATATTTGTTGAGTCACTTAAACAAAGGACATAAGTGAAACACTAAAATGAGATTAGTTCTGTATCCATTTTCTCTGAGACCCCAAGATGATGATGGATATCAGATATGAAAACAAAGAGCTGTATTTAAAAAAAATATTAAAGTATGTGTTCGAAAACTGGTTCACATGACATCTTTACCTTCTTTAAGAACTTTTATTGGAAGGACAGAAGGTAAGATAGGTGAAAACATTCTATGACAGAAGAAGTATTATATGTGCACTGCATAATATTGTTCTCCTGTCACATGAGGAAGGCACAATTTCCAATTTAGACTAGGAGGAACAAGATTGAGTGTCACCTTACAAAACTATTAAAAGGGAGATGGAAGGCATTTAAGTTACTTGTAGATCTGGCCTTATAACAGAGTGTGGTTGCGTACTCTCTTCTACAAAAATTTTCATAACCACATGTTTCTGATACTAGTGTGGTAAAATGGAAAAGTCCCAGATTCCTGGGTCACCACTCAGCAAGAGTCAATAAGAGCTATTCAACCTGCATCAGATGTGATAGAGAATATATATATATATATATATAATATATATATATATATATGCACATATGTATAATGCAAAAACAGAAAAGTATAAAAACCTTAAGTACAGCCCACTAAATTTTCACAAACTGAAAGAACTAACAAAGATATTCCGCAAATTTGTCAGCCTTCTAGAAACCCCTGCCCCTACTCCATTCCAATAATTGCCTGTCCTCACTCCAGTGCCACCCCCAAGTATTGAATCATCCTGATTTGTAATGCATATATAAACTCTGACAATTATTGTGCATTTTATAAAAGACATTATATAACACATACATACATTTTTGTGTCTGGATTATTTCTCATAACAATATATAACAAATTAGTACTTCTTAATTCTATGCAGTATTTCAGTATATAAATTTAATATGTATGTATCTATCTTCAGAAATTCTATGTACTTTTGGAAAAATTAATATGCTTTCATATTCTGATACTAGTTTTATTTCAACTACTAAGTATACTTTGGGTATTATTTAATATTTAGCTCTAACTCATTGTCTTTAATATTTTCAAATTAATCCATTATATGGAAATCTTACTTTATATTTAACCAATGCTATTCAGATGTTTTGGAGGTTTCTAATACTTCCTATTACAAAGTTATTCAATTTTATTCCATTCAAATGAAAGTATATCTGTAGGATTCAGAGCTAAAAGTTGAATCATTGCATTGACAGAAAATATCATTTTAAACATAGAAAGTTTTTATAAAAATGTTGTCAAATTTTCTACCTACTGTCAAATAAAAATGGTAGCAATTTTCATCATAACTTATAATGATGATATGGTCTGTTATTCCAGACTTTAATCAACCTAGAAAATTATCTATGTATGTTGCAATCTGATTCATGATTAAATACTTTAGAAGATGGAATTAAAACTCCTACCTGATAGTCTTTTAATAGAAGCTTATACCAGAGGAAGAAATATTTTTAGTTAATGATTAACTAACATCAAAACAATCAATACATTCAGAGTTCAAAATCTGGTGGTGATTAACAAAACTCCCATGGCTCAAACAGTAAAGTCAAGAATAAATGAATGAGATGCAATTAAACTAAAAATTTTTGCACAGCTAAAGATCTAATCAAGAACATCAAGAGAGATCCTAAAGAATGGGAGAAAACCTTTGCCTGCTACACCTCAGAGAGAGGGCTAATATCCAGAATATATAAAGAACTAAAGAAACTAAACACCCAAAGCACAAATAATCCAATCAATAAATGGGCTATGGATCTTAAAAGAAACTTCTCACCAGAGGAAATCCAGAAAGCCCATAAATATATGAGAAAATGCTCTACATCATTAGCTATAAGGGAAACGCAAATCAAAACTTCAATGAGATACCACTTCACTCCTGTTAGAGTGGCACACATGAAAAATTTGGACAACAGATGCTGGAGGGGCTATGGGGAAAGAGGAACACTGTTACACTTCTGGTGGGACTGCAAACTGTTTCAGCCACTATGGAAAGCAGTGTGGAGAATCCTCAAAAAATTAAGGATGGAAATACCTTATGACCCAGCTATCCCACCTGGGTATTTTCCCAAAAAGATTTAGAATCAGCATATTATAGTGATGTGGCTTCATCAATGTTTACAGTAGCTCAATTTACTATAGCTAGATTATGGAACCAACCCAGATGCCCCTCACTCCATGAGTGGATACAAAAACTTTGGTACTTATATACAATGGAATTCTACTCGGCCATTAGAGAAGATGATATTATGGCTTTTGATATCAAATGGATGGAGATGGAAAGAATTATGCTAAGTGAAGTATCCCAATCTCAGAGACTCAAGGGCCGAATGGTTTCTCTCATCTGTGGAAGCTAGAATACATCAAGAAGCGTATGTTAGACGGCTAAACTAATAACAACTTCAAATTGTATGATTCTCAATGCAACAGGGAGATGACTCCCTAGGATACTTGAAGGCGTAGGGTGGGGGTTATGGTGTGGGGGGAGGGCTTAGGAAGACCTCCTAGGAGACTGGAGAGTGGGAATATGGGGGAATCATCTCAGAGGGAGATCTCTGACCTCCACGAGATATCCATTTAACTCAGGGGTTCTTTTGGGGGAAACAGCAACATTGGGAACCTAAGCTGGGCATCCATGATATGGCATTAGCCCTGGATAACTAAATATATATACATTGGTTCTTGAATGTTTGATAATGTTTCCCCCTCAATTGTAACTCTATATCCATCTAACAAAAAAAAAAAAAAAAACCCTGGTGGTGAAAGAAGTAAACAAGATGTCAAAATTATGCATGATTACAAACAAGATTTTGCGAAGTTATTTGTTCACCATAATATTTCTTTGACACAATAACTAGATAATATTAGATGATACAATTAACTCATATTCTGGTATATCTCCTTTTGCTTGTTCAATGTGGGAAATATTTCAAAACAAACATAAAATACAGTAATTAGTGATTTTTACTGAAAAATATTTGATCAAGGGTCAGGAGTGTGGAATATATAATGATAAAATTAGCTCATATTCAGATTGGGATAGCTCTATCCTTATCTCCAAGAATACTTGGAAGTCCAGTACTAACCCTTGGGTAAGATTAGGATACTGTGTATTATGTAGTGATATATAACATACTTTTTACATTAAGAATTCTCCTGCATTAATGTATCTACTTTAATTAGAGGTGAATGTAGGTGTGTGTGTTGATGCTGAGAATTGACCCCATTTCCTTACCCAGACTGAGCATATGGTTTGCCACTGAACTATATACAAGCATGGATGGATTTTTGCATGATCCTCTTTTTAGCACTGTTTTCTTTTTATTGGTTATTTTTAGTTTAACTTCCCTTTTCCCTCCCCTTCCCTCTACTCCCTCTACTCTTTCTGCTAATTACTTATAGGTTTGGGTGGGTTTTTTTTTGTTTGTTTGTTTTTTATTTTTTTACTTATTTCTTGTGGATATACATGCTGGTGAGATTCATTGTGGTATATTCATATATGTACATAGGAAAGTTACTTTAGATTCATTTCAGTGATCTTCCATTATCCCATTCCTTTTCCTTCCCCTTCAATCTCCTTCGTTTAATCCTCCTTCTTTCTTATATTTTGATGGACACTCCCACCTCCCTTCCCCATCCCCCACCTCTCTCTTTCTCTCTGCCCTCCTTATTTTGGACTAGTTAGTTTCAAAACATCTGAGAAAACAGTCAACCTTTGACTTTTTGGGACTGGTTTATTTCATTTAGCATGATAGTCTCTAGTTCCGTACACTTACTAGCAAATGCCCTTAATCTCATTTTTTCTTTATGGTTAAGTACACTCCATTGTGTGTGTGTGTGTGTGCGTGTATGTATGTATGTGTGTGTGTGTGTGTGTGTGTGTGTTTCACATTTTTCATTTCCATTCATCTTTTGAAGGGCACCTAGTTTGGCTTCATTCCTTGGCTATTGTCAACTGTATCCCAATATTATGCTGATTTTAGATCTTTTGGATATGTACAGAGAAGTGCGATACATGGATTACATAGTGTTTGGTTATCTCAGTATAATTTTGATTTGCATTTCCATGATTGTTAGAGGTGTTGAACACTTTTTCATAGAGTGTTTTGGCCATTTGTATTTTTTCTTTTAATAAGTGTCTGTTTAGTTCTTTTGTCCTTTATTAATTGGTTATTTGTTTTCTTGGTGTTAAGTTTTTTGAGCTCTTTGTATATCCTGGATATTAATGCTCTACCTGAGGAGAAGGTGGCAGAGATCTTCAATTCTGTAGGATCTCTCTTCATGTTCTTGTTTCCTCTCCTGAGCAGAAACTTTTTAATTTGATGCCATCCACTTATTGATTCTTTTATTCTACTTCTCTTGCTTTAGGAGTCTCATTAAGGAAGTCAGTTCCTCTGCCAGCATGCAGGAGTGTGGGGTCTACATTTTCTTATAACAGTTGCAGAGTTTCTGGTCTACTTCCTAGGTCTTTGCTTTGCTTTGATTTGACTTCTGTGCAGGGTGAGAGATCAGTGTAAATTTCATTCTTCTTCATGTGGAATTCCAGTTTTCCCACCACCATTTGTTAAAAAGCCATCTTTACTTAAGCATATGCTTCTGGCACCTTTGTCAAGTATGAGGTAGTTCTATTTTGGGGGGGGTTGCCTTTGTAACTTCTTCTGTTCCATTTGTCTTCATGTCTGTTCTGGTGTCAGTAACATGCTGTTCTTGTAACTATAGCTCTGTAGCATAATTTGAGGTCTAATGTTGCAATGCCTCTAGCATCACTATTTTTGCTCAGGATTGCTTTGGGTATTCAGGGTGTTTTATTTTCTAAATGAATATTAGAACTGCTTTTAGTTTTGTGAAGAATGCTATTGGTATTTTGATGGGAACTGCATTGAATCTGTATAATGCTTTTAGTATTATGGTCATTTTGATAATATTAATTCTACCTAGCAAAGAATATGGGAAGTCTTTCCATCTTCTAAGGTATTCTTCAATTTCTTTCTTTAGTGTTCTATAGTTTTCATTGTAGAGGTCGTTCACATCCTCCATTAGGTTAATTCTCAAGTTTTTTTTTTTTTAGGTTATTGTGAGTAGTATAGTTTTCCTAATTTCTTTTTCAACAGATTCATTATTGGAATAAAGGAAAACGATTTATGTATGTTGATCTTGCAATCTGCTATTGCTGAATTTATTTATGAATTCTAGAGGTCTTTTGGTGGCGTTTTTTGGGTCTTCTAAATATAAGATTATGTCATCAGCAAGCAAGTAATTCAAGCTCTTCTTTTTCAATTTGTATCACTTTAATTTCCTTATCTTGCCTAATTGCTCTGGCTAGAGTTTCAAGGACTACGAATTGAAGCGATGAGAGTGGACATCCTTGTCTTGTTCCTGTTTTTAGAGAAATGCTTGAAGTTTTCCCCTGTTCTGAATGATGTTGGCCTTGTGTTTGTTATACATAGCCATTACAATATTAAGGTAAGTTCCTTCCACCTTTATTTTTTCTAGTGTTTTAAATGTGAATGGGTGTTGGACTTTGTCAAATGCTTTTTCTGCATCTATTGGCATGATCATGTGATTCTTGTCCTTAACTCTGTTTATTCAGTGAATCATGTCTATTGATTTGGATATGCTGAACCAAATTTCATCCCTGAAATGAAACTCACTTGATCATGGTATGCTATCTTTTTAATGTATTTTCATATGGGTTTTGTCAATATTTTATTAAGAATTTTTGCATCTATGTTCATCAAGATATCAACCTGAAGTTCTCTTTCCTTGATATGTTTTTGTCTCTTTTTGATATCAGGGTGATACTGGCTTCATAAAATGAATTTGGCAGTGTTCCCTCCTTTTCTCTTTAATGGAATAATTTGAGGAAGATTGGAATTAGTTCTTCTTTAAAGGTCTGATACAACTCAGAAGATAATGCATCCAGTCCTTGGTTTTTCTTTGATGGAAGACTTTTATAGTTGCTTCAATTTCATTGCTTGGTATTTATCTATTTAGGTTTTCTATAATCTCATGGTTCAATTTGAGTAGGTCTTATGTCTTTAGGAGTTTGTCAATATCTTTGAGATTTTCTAGCTTATTGGCATATAAGTTTTAAAGATAGTTTTTGATTACCCTATGGATTTCAGTAATGTCTGTGATGATATTTCCTTTCACATCTCTAATTTTTACATTTGATTAATTTGGCTAGAGGTTTATCCTTTCAGAAAAAAACCCCAACTCTTTGATTCATTGATCTTTTGTATTTTTTTAATTCTATTTCATTGCTTTTGCCTCTGATTTTAATTATTTCCTGGCTTCTAATGACTTTGGTGTTGGTTGGTTCTTTTTTCCAGGGTCTTGAAATATAATGTTAGATTATTTATTTCATATCTAGTTTTTAAAGTATAAAAAACTATGAACTTTCCTCTTTTAACTGCCTTCATACTGTTACAAAAATTTTATATGCTGTATCACCATACTCATTTATTTGTAACAGTTTTTTTTATTTCTCCCATGATTTCTTCTGCTATCCATTCATCATTCAAAAGTGTATTATTTTTTAGTCTCCCAGTGTTAGAGCAGTTTCTCTTTTTTATTTTATCATTGATTTCTAGTATTATTCCATTGTTATCTGATAGGATGCAAGGAATCCCCCCCCCTTTTTTTGTATTTGATAAGATTTGCTTTGTGACCTAAAATATGATCTATTTTAGAAAATGCTCCATGCATTGCTAAGAAGTTGAATTCAGGAATTGATGAATGAGATATTCCATAGATGTTTGTTAGGTTAATAGTATCTTTTTTAATATTTGAAGACTACTTAGTTTCTGTCTGATCTATCTAGTTGGAAAGAGGTATGTTGAAGTCACCCAGTATTATTGTATTGTGGTCTGCTTGACTCTTAATACTGAGAAGAGCTTGTTTAACATACATAGTTGCACCATTGTTTTAGGCATAAGTATTTACAATCATTATGTCTTATTGTTGATTTCCTTATCCAATGTGAAGGGACCTTCTTTGTCTCCTCCGATTAATTTTGGTTTCAACTCTACTTTGTCTGATGTGAGAATGACTACTGTTGCTTATAATAGGTAAAATTTGTATGGTATATCTTTTCCCATTCTTTAACCATTCAGTCTGTGAATGCCATTGTCTGTAAGGTGTGCCTCTTGCAAACAACGTATTATTGAGTCTTGTTTTTTAATGCAATCTGCCAATCTATTTCTTCTTATTGAAAAGTTTAGACTGTTTGTATTTAGTATTATTATAGAGTTGATTTTTTCCTGTCATTTTTATTGATTTTTGGGTTTAATTTAGAGTTAGTTCTCCTTTAACTGGCTTCTTTTGGTCTGATGAATTCTTATGCTGGTTTTCATTTTTACTTTTTTATTTCTTCATGAAATATTTCTTTGAGTATGTTTCATAGTGTAGGCTTTGTGGTTAAGAATTCTTTTAGTTGCTGTTTATCATGGAAAGTTTTTTTTTCCATTTTAAATTCCAAAGAATCATTTTGCTAGATATAGTAATCTTGGTTAAAACCAATTTTCTTTCAGAGATTGGTATATATTTTTACAAGTCTCCCTGGCTTTTGGTGTCTGAGTTGAAAAATCATTTGACATCCAAATTGGTTTAACTCTAACTGTAACCAACTATTATTCTCTTGAGGCTTTAAAAATTCTATCCTTATTCTACATATTGGAGATTTTTATTTTATGTAACTTGGAGTAGATTTATTGCAATTCTGTATACTTATATTCCTCTTGTATTCGAATTCTGATCTCATTCCTAAGATTTTGAAAATTGTCTAATGTCTTTTCATTGAAAAGAAGATTGTGAATCCCTTTAGTTTATATTTTGGATGCTTCACCTACCATAATGATTCTTAAATTTGGTCTCTTAATGCTATCTCAGATTTCTTGAATATTCTGGTCATGATCTCTTTAAACCTTTTCTTTATGGTCCACTTTATTTTTAAAATTGTATACTTTGTCTTCAAGTCCTGAAAATCTATCTTCAGAGGGGTTTAACCTGTTGGTAATGCTTTCCATTGAATTTTTAATTTGGTTTACTGAGTCATTTCCAGGATTTCTGTTTGGTTCTTTTCCAAAATCTCTCTTTATTGAACAGATCTTTCACTTCCTATATTTTCTAATTTCACTCTTTACATCTTCTTTTGGCTTATTGAACATTTTAACTATGAACTTTCTAAATTCTGACATTTCCTTCACTGTGGTGTTGATGGAATCAAGTTGCTGAAGTGCTGTGGGCTGTTTGGGATGGTTTGTTCCCTTGATTTTTCATATTGCTTGTATGCCTACCCATCTATTGGGATGACTTCTGCTTCTTCTTTTAAGCAAGTGGCTATTTTGTGAAATTCTTTCTCTTAAGAGCCCTGGTTTGGGCTAGAGCAGTAGCTCAGCGATTACCGCTCTTGCCTGGCATACGTGAATTCGCAAGTTTGAACCCCAGCACCATGTACACAACAATGTCTCGGAGCAACAAAAGTCACATGACAAACTAAATAAAATTGATTCTGTGTGTGTGTGTGTGTCTCTCTCTCTCTCCCCCTGTCCCTCTCTCTTTAATAAAAAAAAAAAAAAAAAGAGCCCTGGTTTGGAGTCAATCTGTGGCCTCTGCTGATCCCAGTATCATACCACTTTGAGAGAAGCCACGTAACTCTGAACTCTGTTTACTACAATCACTTCAGAGCTAAGCGATGTATTCAACCTTATGGAATGTGAAAAGTTTATTGATGTCATTCTCCATATTTCCTCTAATCCAGGTATAAACTTGTAGGAAAATTCTGAAGTAGGTTGAAAAAATAGTTACTAAATATAGTAAAATTAATATGACATTATTATGAGACCAAAGTAGAAGAAAAAAGATTGGACAAATGTCAGAGAAAAAGAGAAAAGGAAAACAGAAAAAATACACACTAAGGTAAAAAAGAGAGAAAGGCCGATGGAGGGGTATATTTGTGAGAGACAATGTGAGAGGGAGAATGGGGGTAAGAGGACCAAATATAAAGTAGGGCTAGGAAAACAAAGATAGAATGATACCAACTAATGATTTAAAACATTAGAAGAGGGGATGGAGCGGTGGCTCAGAGGTTACAGTGCCTGCTTGGCATGCTTGAGGACACATGTTCAAGCCCCAGCACCACATGCAGAATGAAGTGTCTGAGCAACAAAAACCACATGAAAAGCTAAATAAAATTGATATCCTCTCTCTCTCTCTCTCTCTCCCTATCTCTTAAAAAAATTAGAAGTGCATTCAAATGGGCTGAAGGTATGATGTTGTTATTAAGGTTACATCTAGCAATCAAGATAAAGTAACAAACATGAAAAAAGTTAATGCTAGACTTATTTGTAGTAAGCCATGTCAAGGTACAGAAAATTCTTGCTGAATTTTGTTTTGGATTTTATGAGTATTTGGAATATTTAGAAGATATCTAAGATATCTAATAATATTCAAAGAATATTATTCTTTGACTTTGCATCCATTCAGAGGTGCTGGGGTACAAGGACCACTGCCTAGTTCCTATGAACCTCCCAACTATTCTGATTTGTCAGCTCAGGGCCTGTGACAGACTCCTCACGGGGTGTGGTGTTGTCTGCTGGTTGTTTCTATTGAGCTTGCAGGAGTGCAGGTGCAGGCTCTGGACTGTCGCTGTGATTGCCATGGGTCACTGTGTCCTTGCTGCCCTCTACAGGATCCTTTTCATGGTGCCATAGAAACTGATAGCTCTCTAGAAGCACAGGTCCTGTATTTGTGAATTCTCTGTTGGTGATTTGTGGTACAGAAGCATTCCCCCTGTCCTACATAGTAAGGTACTGTCCTTACTATTCCTGCCCCAACTTGTAATTTGTACACATCAATTCCCACTGCTGATTATGACTGAGGCAGGATCCAGCCAGTGTTCAAACAGACCCTCAGCAACTTTGGCTACGGGTCAGCCTGGAGCACTGTCAGGCTGGGGGCTGGTGCTTTCCATTGTCTTGAACCATGGCAACTTTTCGCCTTTCTGCCTTGACTGAGCTCCTGCTGGGTATGGTAAATATATGGACACCTTCCCTTTAAGCTTCTTGGGGACTCAATCACCTTCTCATCATGGTCTTCCACCAGCTGCTGCCATGATCTGGGAAACTGCCCCTGTGTTATGTATATTCAGGCAGCTTCCATCTAGGTCAGCTCCCATGCAGACTGTGGGTTGTGATCAAGGACAAACCCTATGGTTTCTTTCTCTTTTTTTTCTTTGTTAATGTTATTTATTTGTTTTTATTGGTGCATTATAATTTTACATATTGAAGAATTTGTTGTTACACTTTAATTGATGAACACATCCTGTATCCCTCCTTTACTCTCCCCATCCTCTTCTTCTTCCTACTACTACCTCCTCCTCTGTATTCCCCTACCCCTAGTCTATTAGGTTGCCCCCAGTTTGATTGCCAATCCTTGTGTGATGAGTCCATTGTCTGAACTTATTGTTATCTTTCTCATTGCTCTAGTTTATACATATGAGAGGAAATATTCAGCCCTTGAGTTTCTGGTTCTGGCTAATTTGACTCAGCATGATTTTCTCCATTTCCATCCATTTACCAGCAAAGGCCATGATTTTTTTTTTAACTATTGAGTAGAATTCTTTCTCTCTCTCTCTCTTTCTCTCTCTCTCTAGATGTGTGTGTGTGTGTGTGTGTGTGTGTGTGTGTGTGTGTGTGTATCACAGTTTATTGATCCATTTATCCAATGATGGGCATCTGGGTTAATTCCATAATTTAGCTATTATGATTTGTGCTGCTGTAAATATTGATATAGTTGTGTTGCCGAAGTATGCAAAATTTATATCTTCTGTGAAAATAATCCAGGAGTGGGAGAGCTGGGTTATATAGTTTCATCCCTAATTTTTTGAGGAGTTTCCATACTGCTTCCCAAATTGGTTGTGCTAGTTTGCCGTCCCACCAACAATGTATAAGGATTCCCTTTTCCCCACAACTTCTCCAACATTTCTTGTTGTTTATATTCTTGATCGTTGCCATTCTGACTGGAGTGAGGTGAAATCTTAATGAAATTTTGATTTGCATTTCCCAAACTACTAGAGATATTGAACATTTTTTCATCTATTCATTGGTTATTTTCATTTCTCCTGTTGAGAAGTTTCTGTTTAGCTCTTTTGCTCAATTATTGATTGGGTTGTTTCTGGTTTTCATATTAAGTTTTTTGAGTCCTTTGTATATCCTGGATATTAGTTCCCTGCCAGAGGCATAGCAGGCCATGATTTTCTCCCTTTCTGTAGGCTCTCTCTTCACATATTTAATTGATTCCTTAGCTGTGCAGAAGCTTTTTAGTTTAATACCATCCCACTTGTTAATTCTTGGCTTTAACTCTTGTGCTACAGGGGTCTTGTTAAGGTAGTTATTTCCAGCTTCTATATGGTGGAGTGTTGACCCTTATTTTCTCTTCTAAAAGTTGTAAGTTTAACTTCTAGATATTTGATCCATTCCTATTTGAGTTTTGTGCAGGGTGAGAGATATGGATCCAGTTTCATTTTTGTGCATATGACTGTCCAGTTTTCCCATCACCATTTGTTGAAAAGGCTGTCTTTTCTCCATGTTATACTTTTGTCACCTTTGGCAAATATCAAATGGCTATAGACTTGTGGTTTTGTCTCTGTATCTTCTATTCTTTTCTATTGGTCTTCATGTCTATTTTGATACCAACACCATGCTGTTTTTGTAGCTACAGCTCTGTAGTGTAATTTCAGATCAGGTATTGTGATGTCTCCTGCTTCACTTTTTGCTTTTCCTAAGTATTGCTTTGGCTATTGTGGGTCTCTTGTTCTTCTAAATGAATCTAAGAGGCAGCTGTCGGGATGGATGAGTGGTCTAAGGCACCAGATTCATGCTTCCACTTTCCAAATGAATCTAAGCATTGATTTTTCTATACCTGTAAAGAATGTCGTTGCATCTGATGAAGGACTGCATTGAATTTTTATAGCACTTTTGTCAGAATGGCTATGTTGACTATATTAATTCTGCTTATCCAAGAACATGGGATGGTTTTTTCTCTTCTCAAGTCTTCTGTTTCTTTCTTCAATATTCTATAATTTTCCTTGTAGAGGTCTTTTGCTTCCTTGATTAAATTAATTCCCAGGTATTTTATTTGTTTATTTTAGGTTATCATGGATGAGATGATTTTTCTGATTTCACCCTCAATGTTTCTTAGCACCCAGTTAACATTCTGTCATGCCTCTTCCCGGTGTCAACAGGCAACAGCAGTAGTTCTAATGGCTCCTGTTTCCTCTTCCCTCTGCTCAGCGCCCAAACTGCCTTGCTACTTGCATCTGAGCTGACTTCCACTATCCCAATTTGTGGGTGTCTGCTCCACCTCATTGGCTTCCCAAATGGCTATGTGGAGTACTGTTGGGCATGCACTTTTCAGCCAGTCTGCTGCACCTCTCACACCCCTGGTTTGTGATGACAGGGAAGGGTTTCATTGGCTTTCAGCTAGTAGCAATCCCTTTTCAAGTTCTTTCTAAAAGATTCCACTACAGGGGTGATCTGGTTTTATATGCTACTGTTTGGAAGTGAGGAGATGTTATATTGATTTCAAAGATGACTGGTCAGCTGTAGAATCCACAAAATAGCTGTGGTTTCCTCCAGGGCTTTCTATTCATGATTTGTTTTTATACTCCTTGATCAGCTTCAAGGACACCGCTGTTCTTGTCATCTCTTAATGTTTTATATTCCAAAGGTTGTTAAGGGGATGAGCTAATGTGCTTTGCTGCTTCCTCTTTCTCTGTCTGTTATCCCTCCTCTCTTCCCCACTCTAGTCTGGGTTTGGGGTTAGGGAACTCTGTTCTTATTTTCTAATCCAGGAACCAATCTTCAAGTCTCTGCTGGTCTCAGACTTTGTAATAATGAATCTTAAGATATTTATTTTGTCACTCACCTCTTAAATCTGTTGCTCCTTCACTGCCTCCTTTCAGTTTTGTGGAAGGATTGGGATTGCAGTCTATCTCTCTTCTGCTATCTTCAATCTCTTCATGATTTTTTTAAGAGAGACAAAGGGATAGAGTGGGAGAGAAAGAGAGCACCAATTTTATTTATGTTTTCATCTGGCCTTTGTTTCTCAGACACTTAGTTGTGGGGTTTGAAACTGGGTCTTCAAACATGCCAGGCAAGTGTTCCAACTGCTGTGCCACCGCTCCAGCCCTGCATGATCCGGATGTAAGTAGGAAGCTGAAGATTTCATATACTGCTTTATTATTTACTCAAGGTTTAAGCACATGTGAAATAATACTATTTATCCCTTAGGGATGGGTACATATATTGTATGTGCATGAATAAATATATTAATAATTCAATAAACATTGATAATAACAATTCAAAAACATTTTAACTGATTGTGTAGTGATATGATCTTGGAGTCTCACAAAAGATTTTTGACATATTGACAATGTTTAGTTCAAGAGTGCCATAATTTATATTTGGAATTGGATTGTTATTACACCTATGCTGAATTTCCAGTTAAAAGTACGTTTTCAAACCAGAAAAGTAAGTACAACATCTAAGAATTCAGTTCAGGAAGAAAGTTTTTTTTTCCAGTTCAGAAGAAAACTAATTTTTTACTTTGGAACTATCAAGGATTAGCCTATTGTGATGTTGTTAAAAAAATATGGTGGGAGGAAAATACTCAATGAATGCACAATTTTAAAAGGAATTCCAGAGAAAATTGTATCCACCAGAGGGAAAAATTAATGGTATTGTTAGCTTCATTTAAAACCAAGTGACTAATTCTGTTGGAAGTAATCACAAATCTGCTGCTATAGGGAAGCCAGTTGTATATTCACAGAGTGTTGAATCCCAGTTCTGCAACTCGTTACTCATGTGATCTTAGGCAAACTACTCCACTTCTCTGTCTGAGTTTCACCTAACTTAAGATTGTTGTGACTATTAAACAAATTAATATATGTAGAGTGCTTGGAGAAGTTTTAATCCACAGTAAGCACAGTGTGAATATTTGTATAAATTGTTAATTTTTATAATCTGTATTGCTGGGTAAATTATAACCCCAGGTATATATAAATTGCTGGGAAAGCTATATCACAGAGTAAATAGAATATATACATGTTTCTTTATGGAATATTAATTATCCTATATATGATTATCTTCATATAACAATAGTGTCAAGAGTCATTAAAGTATTAGTAGCATTGGAAATCAAAATGATCATTAAAGTCCAGAAAAAATAATACCAGTGGGTATCATGAATATATTGTCTTTTTCAGACTTCAACATGATATGCTTTTTGTTAATTTTAACCATATTGTTGGCATTTAGATTAAGATAAATATTTACATATTAAAAATAAATATTTTACTAATAATTTATAACATACATGTTCAATCAAACACATGGTTGTATGATTTCTGTTTTTGGGTATGTTTAAATTTTAAGTAATGAAATCACCTGCACATTTGTGGAATAAATCTTACTTATTGAAATTATTTTATACAGGATTATGTTGCTAAGGTATTTTAGGATTTTTTTCTTACCTCTTTTTAATTTTATTGAAGAGTTGTGTTGTTGTACAAACATAAATGCATATGTAGTAACAATACAATATGCCCCTGATCCTATTCCAGAATCACCCCCACATCATCCATACCCCAGTCTCTTGATCTTCTTTATTTGTCCCTATAACAGATATAGATGTCTTTATATATGTACATATATGCATATAAATATATGTATGATTGTACATTTACCAGAATTAAATGATTGCATAAGTATTATTTGGCTCCTTGGGGGAGTAAAGAGTAAGCTACATTGTTGATTCTGTCCCTTTAGATTCCTCCCTATCATCCCTCCCTCTTTATTTCTCCCATCACCATATCAATATTTATATTGAGACTAATTTGTAATCTCAAGCAGTCAATCTTTTTTTGAATGTTATGCATACTATATAAAAATAATGTGGAAGACTGCCTCCTTCTGTATGCTGTATGAGTGTTTCTTTCACCTTTCACATTTTAATTATTAGTTTCTAACAATTTTATAGAAATCCTCTGTGAAGCTTTCTGGGAATATTTATTTTAACTGGAAGAAGAAGGGGTGGACATCTATTTGGCAATTTTAAATTTTTTCTAGAAGAATTGGTAGTTGTTCTATCTATTCTTTTTTCTGGGTTAAGATCTAGTCATTTAAAATCCTCTGAATTTTCCTCTATTGAATGCAGCCTTCGGATTTAATACAATAGAAGTAATTTTCATTCTGTACATAATCTATTTTTGTCCTGCCTTTCTCATACTGCTTAGCACCCATACACACATCCTACCTCAGCAGCCTGCAAATCTCCAGAGAGATGCAGTATGGTTTCCTTTACTGACATTTTTTTCCCTTAAGAGCAACCCCTGCAATCTACTTTCCATCTAATTACAAAGATATGTTAATATTCAAGGCCAGAGTGCACAACATTCATCAGATTCCCCAAGGAGTTCATGACAGAAGCATTACAGACTTTGATTCTGTTTCAAGACTTCTCAAATGAGGCATTGCACTGGTCTGCTAAGCAAGTTCCTGTCTGCAGGCCCTTCTTTACAGGTGATTCTCCACTTTGCCACTAGAGTTTTATCATTAAGCCATTTTTCTTTAAAGTCTTCAATGATTCTACACTGAGCTGAACTCCTTAGTTCAGCACACAAGACATATAGTGACCCAATTCATTTGTACATTCTTCTAGCTTTGTCACTTCCCTTGCAGCCTGCTAAGAGAATCCATCACATTTCCCAATTCTGTGACTTCCTATGTGTTGTTTCCCCCTCCTTGAAACACCTTCCCTTCTAACCCATTTCCTAATAAATACTACTCTTCCTCTGAATGTCACATTCCTTAGGAAGTATTCTAATTTTGTACTTAGAATCCTGATTTAAATTCCCTTTTTAGTATTTCCAAAGATCCCTCTACATATTCTCTATGTATTCTAACAGCAAAAATCACATAGCACATGTTTACTTGTTATGATGTCTATTATACTCTGAGCTTTTCAAAGAATAAGACCACACAATATATATGTATCACAATGGAGTATAGCATTATATGTATATATTGCAATTTGGGGATATCCATATATCACAATTTCTTCAAGGTACATAAAATAATGTTGGTACTTTTATTTTTAAAAAGCATATTTAGAATAGAAAATATATATAGGATAAGATTTCTGAATGTCAAGATCTCTTATTAGAGGTAATCAGTGATTATTTCAAGAGCATAAAGAATACAATGCTGCAATATTCAATTGTACTTAATGGTCTTGCTGCTAATAATACATTACCAATGGGAATCCTTCTGGACCAATTATTTAACAATGAAAACACTGTTCTATCTAGTAATTAACATTTGTCTATAATATGATTAATATGATCATTTGAGGATCAGAAGAAGAGAATATCTCTTATATGTATTGAAGAATATTAATCACATAGACTTCTTGATCCAAATCTCATAAATAGGAATTTCAAAAGCACCTTTATGTAGTGGCATTACATTCCTCAAACTATATATCACTTTCCTAATGCAGGAAGCATTGAAATAACCCTTTATAAATCAGGTTGAGTAATATTTGTAATAATTTCCCTCTACTATGTTCTGTTTTACTAACATCAATATTGTAATTGGTGTCTAAATTTATGATCTACTCATATAGAAAAAAACATTATTACTTACATTGTATAGAAAACATAAATCTATTATTTAATCTTTAATGTATATTAATGCAGCTTATTTTTATGTTTTTCACTAGTATTTGCAGATATAATTGAGGCTCCTGAGAACAATGAGAATATGATATCCCATTTTTCATCTAATAATTGCTCATATAAAGCAAATAGTGGAATAATGGCAAGGGGTAATGCTCATATTAACCTAGTAAAAATTCTTGATAATTTTGGGAGAGAGGTGAATGATACTAATTCAGCCACCATTTACTGGATCACAAATACCTCAAGCACATAATGGTTACAGAGGTTTCAGACACTACAAGTATTTTAACACCTACTCTTCTTTGCAGGGAGACTTGTGGAAGGAACTCATGAAAAATTTTCAGTTGGTAAAATCACAAATTCTGACGGTAGACAAGTTTTAAAGAATTCTGGAACTTCCATTTAAATGTTTTATTCAAGTTTCTCTGGAATATAAAACCAACAAAAAATATATATATATAATTATGAGGGGATTTATTAGATTGGATTACATACTCAGAGGCTGAATAGTCCCACAATGGCCTTCTGCAGACTGGAGAGCTAGGGAAAACAGCAGTTGTTCTGAACCTGGAAGTCTCAGAACAAGAGGGACCAATGATGCAATCCTGCTTCAAGGCCAAAGGTGTGAAAGCTCCTTACAGAGTCATTGGTGCAAGTCTGTGTACAAAGAATGAAGAATTTTGAGTCTGATGTCCATGGTTGACAGCAACAGCAAAAATGCATCCACTCAAGAAGAGTCCAGCAATGGGTGCAGATATGAGAGTTTCCCTCTGCTTTTTTTGTTCTATCTGGTCCTCCAGCCTATTGGATGGTGTCATCTACAGGGTACATTCAGGGTCTTTGCTCCTCAGTGGGAGGATCCACATGCCAATTATCTCTGGAAACATTCTTGATACACATCCAAAGTGAGTTTTACCCATTTTCTAGACTTGTCTCAATCCAATAAATTTAAAAGCCAAGGTTAACCATCACCATATTCCATGACACTTTACATGGATTGTAAAACTATTCTTTATCTTACCACATTTCCTTTGTGACATCTCTGCCTCTGTCACATTTTGTTTTTATTTTTATCAAGATATGTATAATCCCAATTAACTGAATATGTTATTTGTATATGTTAAGTTAATGACTAATCCTAAATTAATAACTTAATTAATCTTTTTCTTCTAACTTCCTGCTAGGAAGAACAAGCCAAAATTTGTAGAATACAGGAAATAATCAAAATCAATGAAACTGAAATTAAAAAATACAAATATCAATGAAACAAGAGTTGATATTTTTTAAACAGAGAACAGTGAGAGAAAGAGAGGGGGAAAGACAGAATCAATTTTTATTAAGTTTTTCAAATTTCTTTTGCTGTCTGACACTTAATTGTGTATGTTGTGTATGTTGGTGCTGGGGTTTAAACCCATGTACTTGCACATGCCGGGCAAGCACTGTAACCGCCAAACCACTGCTCCAGCCCCCAAGAATTGATTTTAAAAGGATAAACAATACTGAAAACAATTTGCCACACAAACTAAATGAGAAATAATTCAAATGATAAAAAATTGAAGAAGAAAGGAAATATCACTAAAGACAATTCTGAAATCGTAGGGATCCCCAGTAACTATTTTTGAGAATTTATACCCCAATACAGTAGAAAACCATAAAGATGTGAAAAAATTTCTAGAGACATATTATCTGCCCCAACTGAACCAGGAGGCTATAGAAAATGTAAACATATCAGTTTTTAGTAATGAAATAGAAGCAGCCATTAAAAGCCTTCCAACTATGAAAACTAGGACCAGATATGAATTCTTACCTGAATTCTACCAGACTTTTAAAGAACTAATTCTACCCCTTTTCAAACCATTTCTTGATATAGAATAGGAAGGAACTGTACCAAATTCATTCTATGAAACCAGTATCACCCTGATATGAGAACCAGACAAAGACCCATCAAGTAAAGAAAACTTCAAACCAATATCTTTTTTTAATTAAGAGTATATAGAGGTACAAATGAGAGAGAAACATTATCAGACCATCAATAACCAAAGTATATATACATAGTTATCCAGAGGTAATGCCCAAACATGGATGACCACCTTGAGTTTCACCTGTTGCAGTTACCTCGAGGAGAACTCTTGCATAAAATGGGTATCTCGTGGAGGAATAACCTCTGCTTCTGAGATGGTTCGCCTATATTCCCACTCTCCAGTATCCTAGGAGATCTTCAAATACCCTCCCCCCACTCCCTCTCCCTACCTATGCCTCCCAGTATCCTAGGGTACCATCCCCCTGTTATGCTGACAATCATACAGTTTGAGGATATTATTAGTTTAGCCATTTAACCTACTGCTTCCCCATGTATTCTAGCTTCCACATATGAGAGAAACCATTCGGCCCTTGAGTCTCTGAGATTGGGATACTTCACTTAACATAATTCTTTCCATCTCCATCCATTTGATATCAAAAGCCATAATATCGTCTTCTCTAATGGCCGAGTAGTGTTCCATTGTATGTATGTACCATAGTCAAACCAATATCTTTGATGAACATGCATGCAAAAATTCTTAATAAAATATTGGCACACTGCATACAGAAATACATTTAAAAGATGAGGCACTATGATTAAATGGGATTCATCCCAGGGATGCAAGTTTGTCTCCATACACAGAAATCAATAAAAGTAATTCACCACACAAATACACTTAAAAATAAGAATAACATGATTTTCTTTCTTTTTTCTTTTTTTAAAATTTTATTCAGACAGTACAGTAGAACAATGGACTAAGAAACATTGTAAATTATTCTCCACAACATAGTGGAAACATTGAAAATCGAAATGGGCAATTGAAGGGGCTGCTTAATATTTTAAGAGGTAATAAGGACTAAAAGGATAGCCTAAAAATTAAATAATGTGTGATGAAATGTAATATGCATGAATATAAACTGTTATATAGTCTCATGAATACATTTCTGGCAAATTTCTAATATTTCTTCATTTTTAATTTGTTCAACATAGGCTTACATATTTGAGGGAATCATTTCACATTCATGAACATAAGGATATTGACAAAATAATTTAAGGCTGATGCTAGTCCATGATCTCCCCGCTTTGACTATTCCCTGTTTCCAACTGCATTGATTACCTCCCTATACTTCCACCCTCCAGCTGCATTGATATCTCCATTAATCCCTTCCTCCCCTCTCTGCCCCTCTCTCTTCTCCTCCAGCATCATGGTTATGGTTCCCTCTGCTAATGTAAAAATTCACCTATTTTGAGGTTATTATTTAACTTAGCTAACTTTCATTCTGTCTTAGATTATATTTTAGTTTCGAAATATGAGAGAAAACATTCAGCCCTTGAGCCTCTGAGTTTGGGAATATTTCACTCAACATAATCTTTTCCGTCTCCATCCATTTGGCTGCACATGCCATGATATCATTCTCTTTAATAGTAGAGTAGAATTCTATTGTATATATGTACCACAGTTTTTTAATCCACTCATCTAGTAAGGGGAATCTGGATTGGTTCCATAGTTTAGCTATAGTAAATTGAGCTGCTGTAAACATTGATGTACCTGTTTCTCTGTGGTATGCCAACTCTAGCTCTTTTGGGGAAATACCCAGGAGTGGGATAGCTGGGTCATAAGGTGACTCCAGCCCTAGTTTTTTGAGGAGTCTCCACACTGCTTTCCAGAGGGGCTGTACAAGTTTGTAGTCCCACCAAAAGTGTGATAGCATTCCTTTCTGCCCACAATCCCTCTAACATATGTTATTGATCATATTCTTCATTTTTGCCACTCTGACAGGAGTGAGGTGGAATCTCAGTGAAGTTTTAATTTACATTTCTCTGATTCCTAGTAATGTAGAACATTTTGTCACACAATTATGGGCTTTTTGGCCTTCCTCCATTGAGAAGTTTCTATTTAGTTCCCTATCCCATTTATTTATTGGATTATTTGTGCTTTGGGTGTTCAGTTTTTTGAGTTCTTTGTAAGTTTTGAATATTAGCCCTCTGTCAAAGTGTAGCAGACAAAGATTTTCTCCCAGTCTGTATGTTCTCTCTTGACACTCTTGACTAATTTTTAGCTGTGCAGAAGCTTTTTAGTATAATGACATCCCATTCATTTATTCTTGGCTTTAATTCTTGCACTATGGGAGTCTTGTTGAGGAAGGCAGTGCCAACACCAATGTTGTGCAGTGTCAATCCTATTTATTCTTCTAGCAATTGTATAATTGCCTGTTTAATTTCCATTTCTTTGATCCCTTTTGATTTGATTCTTGTGCAGGGTGAGAGATAAGGGTGTAATTTCAATTATCTGCATATGGCTGTCCAGTTCATCCAGCACCATTTGTTAAACAGGCTGTCCTTCCACACTGTGTTTTTGCCCCTTTTGTCAAATATCAGGTTGTTATAGATTTGAGGGTTTTTCTTGGTATCTTCTATTCTGTTCCATTCATCTTCATGTCTGTTTTGATACCAATACCATGCTGTTTTTGTTACTATAGCTCTATAATATAATTTCAGGTCAGGTATTGTGACACCTGCTTCCTCTTTCTTGCTTAGTAATGTTTTGGCTCTTCTGGGTCTTCTCTTATTCCAGATGAATTTGAGAATTGCTTTTTCTATATCCATGAAGAATGTCATTGGTATTTTGATGGGGGTTGCATTGAATCTATATAAGGCTTTCAACAGAATGGCCATTTTAATTATATTGATTCTGACTAACCAAGAACATTGAATGTTTTTCCATCTACTCATGTCTTCTGCAATTTCTTTTGTTAATATTTGATAATTTTCATTGTATAGATCCTTTAATATCCTTTGTTAGATTGATGCCCAAGTATTGTATTATTTTTGAGGATATTGTGAATGGGACGGATTTCCTGATTTCTTCTTCAGCAGTATTTTTGCTGTAGTAAAGGACAGCTATTGATTTGTGAGTGTTGTTCATATAATCAATCACTTTGCTGAATTCATTTATAAGCTCTAGAAGTCTTCTGATCAAGCTTTTTGTGTCTGCTGGGAATAATCATGTCATCAGCAAATAGAGATAGCTTGACTTCCTCTTTTCCTATTCAAATTCCTTTGATTTCCTTCTCTTTTCCGATAGCTCTGGCTAGGGTTTCAAGGACTATGTTGAATGAGAGTGTTGAGAGTGGACATCCTTGTCTTGTTCCTAAATTCAGTGGGAATGCTTTCAGTCTTTCTCCATTAAGCATAGGTTTGTCATAAATGGCTCTTATAAAATCAAACTATCTTCCTTTTATCCCTATCTTCTCCAGAGTTTTGAGCATAAATGGGTGTTGAATTTTATCAAAGGCTTTTTCTGCATCAATTGAAATGAATGTATGATTTTATATTTAATTATGTTTAAGTGATGAATTACAGTTATTGATTTGCGTATGTTGAAACAGCCTTGCATCTGGAATGAAGCTCGCTTGATCCTGATGTATTATCTTTTAATGTGTTTTTGGATCTGGATAGCTAGAATTTTATTAAGGATTTTTGCATCTATGTTCATTAAGGAAGCTGGTCTGTAATTTTCTTTTCTTGATGTGTCATTGTTGGGTTTTGGTATCAGGGTTATACTTGCTTCATAAAAAGTATTTGGGAGGGTTCTGATCCTTTCAAGTTCATGAAAAAGCTTCCAAAGGAGCAGTATTAATTCTTCTGTAAAGGTCTGGTAGAACTCTGCTGAGAATCCATCAGGTCCTGGGCTTTTCTTTTGGGGAAGGCCTTTGATTGCTATTTTAATTTCAATGCCTGAGATTGGCTGGTTTAGAATATCAATGTCCTCCAGGGTTAATTTGGGTATGACATATATGGCTAAATATTTGTACATTTCTTCCAGGTTATCAAATTTGGTAGAGTATGTCCTTTCAAAATAAGTTCTGATAATCTTCTGGATTTTGGTTGAGTCAGTGGTGATATCTCCATTTTTGTTTTTGATTTTGTTGATTTGCTTCTCTTCATTCTTCCTTTTGGTGAAGTTGACAAGGGGTCTGTCGATCTTATTTACCTTTCAAAAACCCAACTCTTTGTTTTATTGACTTTGAATTGTATTTTTGTTGTTGTTGTTGTTCTCAATTTTATTGATTTCAGCTCTAATCTTAGTTCTTTCCTGTCTTCTATTAGGATTGGGATTGTATTGTTCCTCTTTTGTAGGGATTTGAGTTGAAGCATAAGTCTATTTATTTGGGTTCTTTTCTGATTTCTGATGAAGGCACTCAGTGCTATATATTTACCTCTTATGAATGGTGTAATACCATCCCAGTGATTTTGATATGTTGTTTCTTCTTTCTCATTCATTTCCAAGAATTTCTTAATTTCTGTTCTCATTACCTCTTTAATCCATTCTTCATTTAAGAGGACCATTGAGGTTTGAGAGGACAGATGGGACTATATCACCTTTTTTATGTTTGTTAAGGTTAGTCTTGTGGACTAGGATGTGGTTTATTTTGGAGAAGGATCCATAAACCCCTGAGAAGGTAAACTCAGCTGATTTGAGATGGAATATTCTGTAAATGTCTGTTAAGTCCAATTGATTTATAGAGTTGTTTAGATTAGAGATATCTTTATTGATATTTTTGCTTTGATGATCTGTCTATTGTGGATAATGGTGTATGAAAGTCCCCAAGTATTAACGTGTTGATATTGATGAGGGTTTTAATGTCCTTCAATACTTTTTCCATATATTTGGAAGGGTTGTAATTGAAGCATAAATGCTAACTATTGTTATGTCTTCTTGATGAATTGTTCCTTTTACTATGATATAATGACATTTGTTTTTTCTCACTAGTTTTTGGTCAAAATTAACTTGGTTGGATATAAGGATCACAGTGTCAGCTTACTTTTTCAGGCCACAACCTGGAAGACATTTTGCCAACCATTTTTTACCTTTCATCTGTGTATATTTTTGTTTGTGAGGTGTGTCTCCTGAAGACAACATATTGTTGGATTTTGTTTTGTGATCCAGTAAGCCAATCTGTGTCTTTTGAGTGGAGCACTGAGTCCATTCACATTCAGAGTTAGAATAGATATGGGATTCTGGGTCCCTGACATGGTGATTATTACTGCGTTTTGCCCCATCTTGGATATCTTTTAGTGTGTGATGTGACTATTGACTTTTTTTCTGTTTGTGGATTTTGGAAGTTGTTTGGTGTTCCCCTGAATAAAATATGTCTTTGAGAATTTTCTGTAGACCAGGATTTCTGTTCATGTACCTTGTTAACTTGAATTTATCAAGGAAGTATTTAATTTCCGTCTCACCTCTAAAGCTGAGTTTTGCAGGGCATTGTGTCTTTGGCTGAAATTTTTTTTCTTTCAAAATTTGAAAAATATCATTCCATGCTCTCCTGGCCTTACAGGATCTCATTTAATCTTTTCTCCATTCTTCATTTAAAAGATTATTATTCAATTTCCAAGTATTTGAGTATTGTCTGTTGTTTTTCTTGTTGTTAATTGCTAAGATCATAGCATTGTGGTCTGACAGGATACATAAGATTATATCAACATTTTTTATATTTGTTAAGATTAGCTTTGTGGACTAGGATGTGGTCTATTCTGGAGAAAGATTTGTAAGCCACTGAGAAGGTAAACTTAGCCAATTTGGGAAGCTATATTCTGTAAATGTCTGTTAAGTCCAATTGATTTATTGAGTTGTTTAGGTTAGATATCTAACCTAAATGCACTCCTGGCCTTTATTGTCTGATATGGAAAATCCACAGTAATCCTTATTTGGTCTGCTTCTGAGTGTAATTTGGTGTTTTTTCCTTGCTGCTTTTAGAATTATTTCATTGATTTCTCTGTTATTCATTTTATATGTGATGTGTCTTGGTGAGTTTCTCATTTAGTTAGGTCCATTTGTTGTCCTACAGGCATCTTGAATTTGATTTTCTGGAACAATTTTGATATGGGGGAAATTCTCTTTGGCAATCTGATTGAGAAGATTCTTAATGCCCCATTTTTGTTGTTCAATGTAGTTACTCTCCAGTTTATTCTTCTCATCTCGTCGAATACTTCTTGTAAGTTTTGATCATGCTCAATAAGCTTCTTTTCTTGTCTATCCTCCTTGCACTCAACATTTCTCAGCCTGTCTTGGTTGTCTGATGTTCATTCTTTGAGAGCTGACATTCTATTTTCTACTGAGTTTATTCTGATATTAGTACCTTTCAATGAGCTTTGAATTTGGTTGACTGTGTTTTTCAATTCTAAGAGTTCTGCTACATCTCTGTTCAGAATGTCTAGCTCTTTATAAATTGGTCTCTCATTTCCTTAAATTGCTTTTTTACTTCTTTTCTTAAATCTTCTTTGAATTCTTTGATTGAATTACTAATCAGATTTTTGATACTTTTTTCCTGGGTTTTCATCTAGGACCTTGACCATGGACTCTGTGGGTGGAGAGCTGTGGGACTGAGGTGGAGGATTGTTTCCTTTTTTCCTCATTTTCAGTTTCAGGGAGTGGGGCTTGAGGTCCATTACTGAATAATTCTCTTGGGGGCTTTGTTGATGGGTGTGGAGTTTTTTTGTCTCTTTGCTTAGTTGGGCTGGGGTACAATTTTCATAGTACAATTCAATGACTAGATCCCCACTCAATGATTTATTGTGGACTGTTACAATTTCAAGTACCTCAGGAGACAGGAGTGTAGTAGTCAATACATGCAGCAATGCAAACAACAGACAGTGCCAACTGTGGCTGTGACAGTGTTAATTAGCTCCTGTAAGAGCAAACAGATTAGCACTTTTCTTCCATAAGAGTCCTCAGACTACACTTGGTTTGCAAGCATGACCTGTGTTCAAGTATGGCATTCTCTTTAGTTTACCAGAACCTCTATAGGTGAAGAGAAAAAGTCTAGAGAGCAAAGGGAATGAGACAGAAAAGTTGCATGGAAAATGTGAATTTGGAGAGAGAGATAAAAGAGAGTGGAGATGATGTAGGTTATTCTGCTAGAATAAGGAAAAGAAAGAAATGGGAAGAGATTGAGGTAATGAATTTGAGGGAGGATGAGAGAGCAGAATACAGTTTAGGTGTTGACAGAGGAAAGGGAAAGAGGAGTTAGTACAAACTGGAGGTCTCTTCAGCACATAGAGACTAAGCACTAGTTTATAAGATCACAGACAGCCCCTGATCGAACCCCAGAAATACAAACATAGCACGGACAAATAAAAAAACAACAAAAATCACAATACAAACACACACAAAGAAACACCAATTCCAAGGGGGCCAAAAAGGAATTGGGAAGGTTATGAATTTTTACTGCTGAGATCAAAATATACAGTGGGGGTATGTGTTCATATCTGACATCTAGGTAGAGTCACTTCCCAGTTGAGGTTGCTGGAGGGACTGTATTTTGGTGATCTCAGCTGAGAGTCAGATTCCCAGGAGTCCTCCCAATTTTCTTCTCCTGTAGAGGGGTTTCAGACAATTCACCATCCCTGCTTCCTGTGAAAACAGTCTTTAGAGCTACCCAGGTTTTTCGTCCCCTGTGCAATTTAGTGTCTGCCTGCCCAAACTCTTGCTCCACTTCTGCTGGGGTCCCAGAAGCTTCTGGCAGTCTTATGGATCCTGGAGCAGCTGTAATGGTCTCTAGCTGCTCCCAGGGGAGTGGCTAGCCTGAACTGAGTTCTCCTGGGACACCTATTGCCCCACTCTTGAGTAACTTGGACCTCTCACTTGCCTGAAGTGATGATGTGTGAGGCAATCACAACCCTAGCAAGGGTGGAGTCAGTAAGAAGGAGATACCAGCCCAGCCAGACTAGCACCTGTGTAGGTCTCAAAAGCAAACAAAAGGGGCATGGAAGCTCAGTCCCTCTTGCAGCACCCAGGACCTAAGAGTTCACTTCTGCTCCCAGTATTCAGGACCTGAAAGCAGAGGAACCCACTGGACCTGGGCTGCCCCTTCTGCTCATGATGGTAATCTCTGCCCAGCCTGAGAGGTCCAGATGGTATCTGCACTCCCACTCCCTAGTCTCAGGACCCCTTACAGCCTATATAGGTCCTGTGGAGCAGGATCTTGATCATAGACACCGTCTGCAGATTGGTGATTGTCAGGCGTGGGGGAAGCCTCTCTATGCGAGTTACAGGAGCACTAGGGAGGATCCAGGCCCACACAGCCCCCGGAGCAGACAGCCAGAACACTGGGGACCTGGAGTCACTGTCCTGTGGAGCAGCCTCTCATCTGAGCTCACTGCTCTTGAAGTGGCAGTCTGGACTGCCCTCCAGGAAGACACAAAATGGCACTTGCTCTGATTCTCCATGGCCAGATTTGGGAGTCTAAGTTGTGTGTATTAATGCATTGTCTGGATTCCCAATGCCACTGAGCCCCATGCCCAACCTTGGTGGCTGCATGTACCCTTCTGATATTGGAGATCACCGCTCCAAACTGACGTTCTCTATTTGTGTGAGCTGTACCCTCCCTTCTGGCAGGACTTGTAGCTGGAATAATAAGGTTTTTATTTGAATTTTCTTTATATGCTCAATTTATTAAAGCCTCTGAGCCTCTAAATTTCCTTGCTTGAATATTAATGAGTTTAGGCAGAAATTTTGCCATTTACCCATGTCACAAAAAGGCACTTCTCCCACCATTGGTGTCCTGCATTCACAGACAGATTTTTCATTCAGCCCTCCTGCCAGTCACCATCTTTCCCTTCCCTAGTATTTCTCTCTGATTCTGCAATGTGGGCCTTGGATTGTGTCTATGAGTTCCAAAGGAAAAAATTATTGTTAACTATGACCCCTGATGATATCTCTAAAGAACAAGGAAGTTAAAAGTGAAGAAAGGAAATAATAATTCTTCAAGAGAAAATTATAATAGAAAGCCAAAGAGGATTCCATTTACTAAGACTGGCATCCCTGAAGTAAAAAAAAAAAATGAAAATGGAATAGAATAAATACTAAAATTTTCATTTAAGATATTATCCCTGAAACAAATTTGCACTTAAACTCATGTATGGCCTTACAATCAATTACAAAAATCTACCCACTTATAAAGTATTCCCATCCATTTAAATGTCTTAAAAAATGAAATCTCTACTATATATTTTACCCTGTAATTTGTCTTTTTTCAAAAAAAGTAATATGTATGTATAAATATATGTATGACAAGAGAAAGTTATATGCATATATATAGCCATATACTATACATACAGCATTTATTTTCATATATAAATATTATATAAGTATAATATTATTCTATTTAATATGTGTAGGAAATTCCAAAGTACTATATATCATACTATATTTATTTATCCTAATGGTTAATGATATCAATATCTACCCAATTTTTAAATTACAGTTTTGTTTATATGCTACTAATATTTATTTTAATGGAATTTTTATCTTTTTTTGACTGATTAGCACTTTTATTCAGCTCCAACAAGAAACTAACATTAACATTTATTTCTAAAAACAAAATTATTTATAAAGGATGTAATCACTCAGTGAAGCATTTGCTCATTAAGTTTAAAAACATGGGAAACTTGAGCCTTCAGATGCTTATAATTTGTGAATACTCTTTTTTATTTATTAGATGGATATAGAGATACAATTGAGGGGGAAACATATTCAAACATTCAAGAACCATTGTATATATACTTAGTTATCCAGGGCTAATGCCATATCATGGATGCCCAGCTTGGGTTCCCCCTGTTGTTGTTTCCCCCAGAAGAACTCCTGAGTTATATGGATATCTTGTGGAGGACAGCGATCTCCTTCTGAGATGATTCCCCCATATTCCCACTCTCCAGTCTCCTAGGAGTTCTTCCTACACCCTCCCTGCTCCCTGTCCCCCTCCTTACACCTCCAAGTATCCTAGGGAGTCATCTCCCTGTTGTGTTGAGAATCATACAATTTGTAGTTATTGTTAGGTTAGCCGTCTAACATACTGCTTCCCCATGTATTCTAGCTTCCACAGATGAGAGATACCATTCAGCCCTTGAGCCTCTGAGATTGAGATACTTCACTTAGATACTTCTTTCCATCTCCATCCATTTGATATCAAAAGCCATGATATCGTCTTCTCTAATGACCGAGTAGTAATCCATTGTATATATGTACCAAAGTTTTTGTATCCACTCATGGAGTGAGGGGCATCTGGGTTGGTTCCATAATCTAGCTATAGTAAATTGAGCTGCTATAAACATTGATGAAGCCATATCACTATAATATGCTGATTCTAACTCTTTTGGGAAAATACCCAAGAGTGGGATAGCTGGGTCATAGGGTGGTTCCATCCTTAATTTTTTGAGGATTTTATCTTTGAAGGAAAGATTCCTAAAATTGAGCCCCTAAAATTATCTATTAATTTATATAAATATAACTTGCCAAGTAAAAGTATATTTCAAATAATTGTAGATATTGCTTCATGTATTCTGTGCCAAAAAAGAAATTAATACAGAGAAGAAAAATAGAGACAATATTTATACTTTCTAAAAGAAATCTTTGTCATTACTATTAGACTTACAGACCATCATGATACAAGTAAAAACCCTGAGCAAACAGTTAGTTCTAAAACTTTTGAAACAGGTCTCTCAAAGGAATATTTTATCTTAATCATCCATTCTTTAGTAAATTTCAATGTTTGGATACAATAGATAAGAAAATAAGATTTTCAGAATTTTTGCTCTTGCTGGGGAGAAAATAATATAAAGGTAGTGACCATCATATTGAATTGATACCAAACTAGGAAGCATTTAGAGAGTGGGATACCCATTACAGTTTGAATATCCCAACTAAAAGTGATAGATTTATAATAGCCCTTTGACAGCAATTCTTAAATATGAGATTATATCACAATTCAGCACATTATCTTTTTTTTTTAAGAGAGAGGGACAGTTAGAGAGACAGAGAAAGAGAGAAATAGCTTTATTTAGTTTTTCACATAGCCTTAAGTTGCTCCAACACTTAGTTGTGTACCTGGTGCTGGGGGTGGTGCTGGGGTTTAGAACCCGGATCCTCGTGCTTGCCAGGTAAGCGCCGAAACCACTGAGCCACCGCTCCAGCCCCTCTAAGCATTATCTTACATATGAAAAATTGATATCTATTTTGAGATTTTCAATTATTGCATTTGTGGAATGACACTAGTTATAACATGATTTAAATAAGCTTTCACATTCTCTCTTTTCTGAAATGAATATTTACTAATATTATGACTTGCATAAACATGTTTCAATAAAATTGTTCTTCTCATCCACGAAGTAACTCTCATATAAATTTTTGTATGCAAAATTATATACATATATTTTAAACATAAATGTTCTATTGTTATGTGATTGCATTTTATATGGTGAATTATGTATTTATTATTAGATTTATGTATATGGTTTGTTACATATTTATTTTTTAATTACATATGTCAATAGTATGTAATATTTCATGTTTCTTTACATATATTATTTCTGATCCCTGCACCTGGGAAGCTATGTGGGAGCTGGCTGGCTGACTGGGAAATGGGTGTGACTTAATCTCTCTCCTCACCCTATCCACTCCATCTTCAATATCAGAACTTTATGATGTTTGATTCCTTTTTTTACTTTAGTCTTATTCTAATTTCTGGTGCTATCAGTAATTTAGTAATTCTTATCTTTAATATCACCTCTCAGTTTTAAGAAACTTCATTTAGAAATTTTAATACACATTATTTATCTATCCTTGAACACTTTGAACTAGTTTTATAAATACTGCAAAGTTCATTTCTCACTATTTAATTTTCTCATCACCTTCCTCCATCTTCAAGTTTCATGGTTTACATTTTACTGTCATAAGAGTCTGTGGATGCAATTCTATTGTGTTTGAGCTGCTAGTGTTAAAAGAATTCCAATGTCACTTTTATTTTATTTTTTCTTTTGAATAGTGTTTGTGAGATTTTTCTTTTGGTTTATAACCTTGTATGCTTATTTTTAATTCTTAATGTTAAAAATATTTTTAACCAGAAATGACATGAATAGATGTGACTTTTTAAAAATGAATTTAGCCTGAGTTTTTATAATTTACAAACCTGTTTTTGTTAAATTTAAGGACTTTTTCTTCTATTTTAGTTTAAATTTTACCCCTTTGTCTCTGTGCCTTTTATTTTTCTAATTTAATTACTAATTTTTATGCTTTGAGTGCCATCAATGTGTTCTCCAGTCTCATCTTTTTTCTTGATTACACCTTTGCTTACATTTCTGCTATGATTTAGCTGTTTCTTCAATTTGATTCATCAAGCTATGAATTCAAATTTTAATGGTTTCTACCCTCCCATTTGATTCAACTCTGATCTGTTTAGCTGATAATTTGTGTTTTGTTGTCCATTTGTTTTTATATTTGAAAAGACTCTTTTTCAAGCCATGACTGATTTTTAAAATTTGGATTATTATTGTTAAATTCAAGTTTCTGCCACCTCCATCCATTCTGCTTTGCTGGATATTGTACTGTGTGCCTGGACTCATCTTTCCATGTAGCAACTGCATCTCTCTGAGGCACTAGGAGACGGCCTATTTCCTTCTATTTTTCCACCCTAAGGAGCAAGAACATCATAGTAACTCCTTCCAATTCTTAATTGGATTTGTAGGGCCGGAGAGACTAGACATAGAACAGGCTAATATAATTCAGTTCTCAGGGACAACTGCAGATCTCTTGGAGCAAATTCATGTTCAGATAGTGAATTGTGATTTTACTTTGTAGTTCTTTCTCCCAATATAGTCTTCAAAAACAACCACCTTCCCATAGATGAATAGCGAACCTCTTCTCTCAGTAGAGACCCCAAAAGACCAAAGCCTACCTAAATGAAGTACACAGCAACTATTTGTTTCAAGAAAGAAAGTTAGAATCAAGAGGAAAGATAAAAGAACCATTTACTTAGGTTTTTTTTGGCGGGGGGTGACTCTGGGCATCAAACCCAGAACTTGGGCATGCTAAGCGCATGTGGTACTCCTGGGCAACATACCCAAGCCTAGTTTTAGTCCTATTTTTTATTTTAAAGAGAGAGGAACAGTGAGAGAGAGAGACACAGAGAGAGAAATAGAGAACAGAGTCAATTTTATTTAGTTTTTCACGTGGCTTTCGCTGTTCCGAGACTTCATTGTGTACATGGTGCTGGGGTTTGAACTCACGTACTTGCACACGCAGGGCAAGTGCTGTAACTACTGAGCCACCAGTCCAACCCCCCAGTTTTATTCTTATAGTTTCTTCATGTCTATCTCACTAATATCCTCATAAATGAAACATGTAAATTTTAAAATGCACATAAGATTCTTTAAGTCAGAGAAAGAGTTTTATAGCTATTTTTCTTTTTCTTTTTGCTTATCTTTTCAGCATAGGAATGTAAAGGATATACATTATAAAATGTAAAAACTAAATAAATATTTATCTGGTTGTATGCTTTACTTAAATCTTCACTTTGTATCCTCTCATTCAATTCTGATCTGTTTAACTGGGAAATCAAGTTTAGTGTACATTTATTTTTAGATTCAGAAAGATTTTTTTCAGGCCATGGCTAATTTTTAACTTTTTGCTGTATTTAAAAATAGGATCTATGAACATCATTCTACTTTTTATCATTTAACAAAATTGTTAACCATGTGAAGTTGAAAGAAATTTCTTCATCATATAATGTATTTCCCTTTAAATATTGCATTAATTTCTATGAACTTAAACAAATTCATGGAAACTTGTACGCTTATACAACTATTTATACATGTATATTTATACTCTGATATTTTATTTAAAGCATGAAAATTATATAAAAATATGACAAATATATTTTTATGTTTAAACTTGTCCATAATGTGAATAAATAGTCCTCAATATTTTCTTAGGAAAATGAATTGAACACACAAATATCTTTCATTAATTTGAATTATTTTGTAAAAATCTTACAAGATTTTTTGTTTGATTCATGAATGTGACAATGCATTTTGAAGAAAATTGTACATCCACTTACTCCTTACAAAGGCTTTTCCGAAGGGACCCATCTGTTAAATTGTGAAAAAAAAAGTATCAATACATGTTCATGAAATAAGTCTATGATCTCTGAGCACATATTATCCCCAGTACTACTTATAAGCAACCTCATCTTCCTACTTTATATAATAGCTTTAAAACTATTTTTTATGTGATTGCTCTTATTGTGGTCAGGATCTCCCAGAGTCTGAACATATCTTATGTATAGTGGAGATGTATTTTTTTATTAGTTTTCAGGAGTACTTCGCAGAAAATCAATACAACAAGAACTACACCACAATTAGCAATATAGCAAGAGGAAAAAAACTTGTGGTTAGGCCTTTTGAATTCTCACTGTTATTGTACAGACTCAGGGTTTCATTAGGACTATTTCTTTTTATTCACATTATATAAATGTAAAATACACACTGAACTTAAAACACATTGAAACAAGAAAATAAAATATCTATTAATTTTATGTTGATTGTATGAGGAATCCAGTATTCTTGCATCTTGATGGTAAAGGTTATTATATCTTTCTTTGGACACTAGAAATATATCTGAACCCATTAATAACTAATTTTAATGGGTAACGATATATCAATACACAGGTTAGCAATTAAATTTAATTTAACAAACATTACTGGAGATGTGTATGAATATTGCATAGAATATTCCTTAATGCAAGTAAAATTTACTGCTATCTCAATGAATGCGCCACTAATTCATCTTTATGATACATGTATTTGGATCAACTATAATGTGTGTGGCACTCTTAGGATTTAGAAAATGTAATATTAAAAGATTAAATGTATTAAATAACAAGAGATAGATGTCACAATAGGAACCAGAGGAAGAGAAAAATCACATGCAGGATGACTATAACACACTTGTGACATTTAGTATTTAATATATGTCAAATACTGTTAACTTAAAATCATAACAACATTTTGAGCTAGCTACTTTTATTATCATCATTCTAAAGATGAGAAAATTCAGCTTAAGTGAAGGTAAGTGATGTAAATTACAGTTATTTAAGTGGATTAAGAATCAAATTCTAGCAGTTTGACCCCAGCAACCATACACTTAACACTATCTCTGGATATTTACAGCAAGGAATTTAAGGTGCAGAAGAAAACATGAATAAACAGGACAACAGAAAATCATGCATGTATTTAAGAAATACTAACTGGCTTTGCCATGGGGACCTAGTTTGTATTGATTCAGTTTCTTTAATTGCAGCAAAACCAATTTTTTTAACTTAAAAACTTAATCAAGTGTTTGTTGTTGATATGTTTTATTTTATTTTCAAAGGTCATTGGTTTTTCACAACGCTAATAGAAACATAAGAGAAAAAGATTCAGAAATGAACAATCACAGCAGCTGTAGATATTCCTGGTTTTGCTGGAGCAATAAATGAAATGTTTTCCTTGTATTACCCTTATAATTGTGAATCAAAAAATAATAAAAGTGTTAGACTCTGAGTATATAATCTTAGATAAAACTGAAAGGTCTAAAAAACTGAAAAGATACTTTGAAGTTTCCATAGTAGGTTTGCCCTTAGAAGGAGTCCTAGTCATGTAATAATAATGATTATTATTATTAATTTTCCAGTCAGAGACACAGAAAGTTTATTTTGGAAAGATACATGTTCAAAGGGGAAGATGGGCTATCTCAGGGGAGAGACAGCTGTGCACATTCATGGGAGAATATGGGGCATCTTAAGGGGGAGAAGTAGCTCTAGCCATGTAATTATTAAATCATATTTTAAAAGACCTATAGAATATGGAGAAAATACAAAAGTATATTAATTAATTTTGAACTAGAGTTCTCACAGTGGAAAATGGCAGGTACAAGGGCTGAAGGTAGGAAGGACTCAGAATGTTGGGTTTGAATTAGCATTATCAAATTCAGGATTTAATATCTTACCTCCTTTCAACTAAGAGCTAGATCTTGGTTTCTAAATACCGTTTCCTAGCAAAGGAAACCAGGATTTATTAGAGAGTTAATAAATTCCAGATCTGAAATAGAAAAATTACACAGTGAAACTTTTTAATCTTATTATGATGAAATCAAGGAAGTATTCAAATATTGCTGTGATTATGGGAAAGGGGCTGATAGCCAACTTGAAAGGGCATCCACGTGCCAAGTTGAGCCCAATTACTGCACAAATAAGAATGAAAGCAAGAGTCCATATTAAACTTTAAAAGTGGTAAAGTATAAATAGTTATTATTTGCCAAAAATGCCAACTAATACATATGTAAGAAAGATATGGTTAGAAAAACCTCACCATTTTATAGTCCTTGCATAATATTTAATGTAGACAATCATTGATGCAAAAACTCATACAAAATGGAAATGTTAGGCGTTATTTAAACTCATTTTATCATAAAACTAATTCCATAGGAGCTAAATGGTTTACAAGAGGTGTCATTTCATTACTATTTGGCAGTTTTCAGAGAGAGATGACAAACTATGACAAAGGCTATGTCTAAGAACAGCAACAAAGAACCCACTCCAGAATGACTGTTGCAAAATTGCCTAACGAAATATGACAACAACTTTTTATTTTATTGTGCATATTTCCTGCAAAAGGAGAGAGCTTCAGATAGCTATAACTTATAAAGCAGAAAGCCAGTATTTTGACATTTTATAGGACAAATGGTCGTGTTTACATAAGTAATGTGGTATTAGTCAATTATCATTGAGTCCTTTCTGTACCATATAAATTTAATATATTTTGAAATATTAAGCCAGTAGATTAGCTGAGCATTAAATTATTAGAATATTTAAAGGTAGAGTTTATTTTTTGAATAATTATTGATGAAATTAAAGAGATTTTGAGGGACATCTCATTTGATAGATCAAAAGTAAAAGCTTTTATGCAAGTATTTCTGTCCAATCACTAATTTAAAAGAACTTTGCGGGAGGTAGGGCTAATGAAAAGCTGCTACAATTCTCCATGAAAAGTCTTGGGCCCTGATACAGCATGTGGCTGTTGTATGGCATATGTTTAGGGTTCTATGCTAGCTATATTCTCAGTTTGATTCAGATGATCATATTCACATTATATTTTGTCTTCCATTTTTTCATACTTTCTAAATTTTTGTTGCAAGCCAGATATGTTGTATGGAATAACAGGAAATAAATTAAATGGACCTTTAGCATTAGAATTTATGTTAAGTTGTCCTAGACTTGGGCTATGTTGAGTGCTTGTAAATTTGTAGGTACCAGAGAATTCAAATTCTAGTGTCCTTGTGTTTGGCTTTTTCTTGTTCTAGAGGTTTCTCTGTGTGTTTCGGTGCTTTTGCACCTTTCAGTTTTAATCAGTGTTATTATTGGAGCTCTTTTACTGTGGTAGTAAGGTATGTGGGGAGGGGCCTTCTGTAATCTTATTAAATCTCAGTCTATTGAGGGAGAGTGCCCCAGATTATGGCCTTTACAAATAACTCTGACCTTCCTCCAGTCTTACAGCCTTTATTTTCCAACTATATTCCTTCCTATCGTCCCTGTTTGCAGGCTTTCTAATTAGTATCCTTTTAAGTTTTGCCCTCTGTGGACAGTGTTTTCTGTCTTTGAGGAGAAAGGAAGGTTAGGTGGGGACTGCAGTGCGTAGGGATTTCTTTATGCCTGCTGAGACACGTTTCAGAATTATGCTCTAGCAACATCCTTTCTCCTACAAAATAGACTTCTTTGAAAAAAGGCTTGGGGAGTGTTTTACAATAGTTACTTTTTCCCTCATTTTACCAGAGACACAGGATCATTCTTGGCTTCTCATAATGAGAACCTGGTAGGGTTCTTTCAGGGGAAGCTCATGAAAGTGTGGGTTCTCTAGCCCCACACTAATACTAGCATATAATCAGTCTCCATTGCTTCATCAAAATTACCGTTTACTTCTTCAAGTTTATGGCTCCGGGGGCTGGAGTGGTGGCTCAGTGGTTTCGGCCCTTGCCTGGCAAGCACAAGGACCCAGGTTCAAACCCCAGCACCACGTACACAACTGAGTGTTGGAGCAACTAAGGCCATGTGAAAAACTAAATAAAGTTCTCTCTTTCTCTGTCTCTCTCACTGTCTCTCTCTCTTTAAAAAAAATTAAAAAAAAAAAGTTTATGGCTCTGAAGTCTTCCACTCCAGGTATGAAAATTTCAATTGCTATAACTTTCTGGATGCACAGTAGTTCTCCAGATTTTAGGGAGGCATTTTGCCTAAGATCTAAGCTTTCTGATGGATCCACGCAAACTCAGCATTTTTAAGTTTTACTCATCTTTATTGTAAGGATTGAAGTGAAGACTTCCAAGATCTTTACATGATACTGTTAAAACCAGAACAGCTTTAACGAACTTTAGAACATGGGTTTCCTGTATTTCTGCCATGTTTTTGTGTACCATCAGAGTAACACACACACACCTCACTGAAGTACTTTATAGTGTACTCGATAAACCATTGATATACTAAAATGTTTAAAGGAATTTAAAAGAAAAAGCAAATTTTTAGATAGGATTATAAAAATCAAGGAATGTCTTTCAGAAAATTTATATTTACTTGTGCATGCTTGAAATGGAAAGAGACAAGGCATAGAAGGGTGACTATAGTTTATAATAATTTATTTTATATCTTATAAAGAATGAGAAGAGAAGAGTTTGAAGACTCTAAGCAAACATGATAAATATTTAAGGAGATATAAATGCTAATTAGACTGATTAGATCATTATTCATTATATACACTTCTTAAATTATCACACTGTACTCCATAAATATATGCAGGAGAATATATCAGTTAAAATTTTTTAAAAAAGAAAAGGCATGTTGTGCTTTAGCACTTTGTCAAATTTGCCACATCAGGAAGGGAATAAGGTAGAGTTACTTAGTGAGACATACAAGAAGTTTTTGCAGATGTGGGTAGTCTGGAGGAAGCAAATGGAAATTTTTTTTTTCTTTGGATAACATTTTGACAAAAGATGGAAGAGTGCAAGACATAACTTCAAATGGAACAAGAGGGTTAAGAACAAAAGATCGTATAAACACAAATTGAAATGGCCAAAAGAAAATTTTATCAAGTAGTGAGAGTTGAAGCCCCGCCCACTGAAGAGACAATATTTCAAAAATGATCTGTATGAGATTCCTCTTATCTGTGATTCAATGTGCTTCATAATAATTTGAAGTATTCAGCATGCAGGTTAGTCATTTAATAATAGAAATATAAATTTATAATATCAGACATTAAATATTAAAAATCTGATTTAATTTTAATTGTTTTTTATAATTGAAACACTACTGCTAATCAAATTAGTAGAATGATTAGTAGCTGATATACAGTACAATCATGTGTGTTCAAATAATAGCTTCTGTATCATAAATTGGTGCTTTGAATGGAATTAATCTTTTCTAGGTTTTCAAAGAAAAAAATGCTATTTCCAGCCATTAGTATACAGAAAATACATTTTGTAAAATGAGTCATTTCAGGTAGCCTGGAAAGACTATTGTCTCTTACTTCCCCAACTATTGAAAGATACACAAAAAATATTATTTGAAAGATTTTTAACATGAAAGAGAAAAATCCACTCATCAATATTCTTTCAAGAATGAGTTTTTATAGTTTCCACTAGGAATTTTGTGAATTAACTTATAATTTTCTTTCTTTTTGTATAGTAAATAAAATGTTGTTATAAGTATTTCAGGGAAAAAAGTTATTATATTAATAGTTATGTTCTGGCCTATCTAAGGAGTTCTTATGTTCTTACAGTTATATCTGTCATGACAATATCAACAGTTTCTCCTTTTTGTATTTTAAAGTGTTTTTTTTTTCAGTAATGGGGGTGATATCCAGGGCCTTGTGCATACTAGGCAAGTGCTCCACCATTGAACTACATCCTCTGCTTTCTTCTCTTTTTAAATATTGACTCTAAGAACTAATTGACAGGACATAATTCATTCTAAACAGGAGAGGGAGATCCTCTGGATATTGATATGTCTTTTTTCTGAAGTATATAGGGATAGTTAATACCAACGATAATTGATCTTTTCAAATATCTTTGATTCCATTTCTTAGAATAGATCTGACATATAAATCTTCTTTAAGGAAGATCCAAGATATCTAAATAAAGGTGCCCTGTGCTTGCCTCTGTCACAGAGAAACTGGGGCACAAAGAAATGATTGCATGTTAAAGGAAAAGTTTGAGGAAGAACACTAGAACTCAGCAACCGACTGGAACCATAAACAACAAAAGGAGATTTAGGACAGGAGCATACAGAGAGGAGCAAAATGTGCTGCAAATGTGACCCCAGTTTCTTGGCTTTGGTCAGAGAAGGACTATTCCCAGGAAAAGGTAAGTAGGAGTTCCAGGACCACCATCATCACTGCAGACAGTTCTAACTGCAGGAAATTCTAAAGTCCTAACATGTTTTAAATCTAGCTTAGGAAGCTGTCTGAGGTCTGCATAACCACTTTATTCCAGAACTCATATTGGGCTCCTCCTACCATCAGAGACCAAGTTGTTACACCACAGTGCCAACTTGATAACACTGTCCATGCTAGAGGCTGTCCTATCCAAAGGGTCATTGAACAGTTCTAGCATCACAGCTGCTCCATCAGAAGCCCTGACAACACCTTCCATTGCCTGAGCATAGGCCTACAAATGGCATGTGATTCTGCAATTTTAGCTGCTGCTTCCAGAAGCCTCAGAGCCACTGGTGCTCTCACAGAGGCTGAAAACATGCCCCTCCATGGACCACATTCCTGGCAATGAAACTGCTCCAGTCACCTCACCACTAACTTTTGCAGGGCCTGTGAGTAAGCTCTTTTAGAAGCCAATGTTCACTGCAAAATTGTACCACTGTCTCCAAACATCTGGAGTCTTGACCATTCAGTCACTTCTACGCACCATCTAAT
This sequence comes from Aplodontia rufa, assembly GCA_004027875.1. Classification (NCBI taxonomy): domain Eukaryota; kingdom Metazoa; phylum Chordata; class Mammalia; order Rodentia; family Aplodontiidae; genus Aplodontia; species Aplodontia rufa. Next base: position 57,590 of record PVKS010010288.1, read on the forward strand.
CAATATTAAAGGTGAGGCTTTATTTCCATACTCACTCAGAACCAAAGCTGCAGTACCAAAGCAAATGACAACCTATTTCCCATCCCTATGAAACCTTCTGCAGAAAGTTAGGAATGAGTGCTACAGCTGATGTACAGATACCATATGTGCTAAGGACTTACTCCTGAATTGAACAAGAATACAAAAATTACAAACATTTTAAAATTAATTTTAACAACATATTAAAAGAAAAGTAGGATGATTCAGATTTTCTTACAAACAGAACTTCAGCAATTTCAGTAATGCTTGTGGGCCAATTGGTGACAGGTGTGTAATGAGCGTCTGTATTATTCATTCTAGTAAACCAAAAAGCATTACAATGTGTATTGGGCATCTACTATTTTCTGGGCATTGGGCCAATGACACAAAAAGAGAATATATGATTGTTTTGATTCCTAATGAACTTACTGTTCAGTAGAATTAAAAAATGTAAATAGATGCACTTATGACTAAGTTAATTCAGTTTTAAAGTGGTTTTCCATTATGTAATGGTTTATATTATCAGTTTCTTTCCCTGCCTCACCCTGCCCTCCTCCCAAAAAAGAGATCTTATAGGTGAAGTGAAAGCAATATCCCTATGACTTATCTACCTCTCTCTTGATTTTTGGTAGAAAAAGAGTTTGATAATTACAAATAATTAGAAAATAATAAAACTGGAAGAACATGAAGATTTATAATCTTAATTTTTTTCCATGAAAACAATTAGTTTTAATATAGTTACTGAAAATTAAATTACGCTATTTTATGTTAAAGAAACATTACTACTAAGGCAGTATTTGGATTTTAAGTGTGACTCAAAAAATTCCAGAGCAAATAAAATAAACTACAATGATTTCTAATTAATAATGATAAAATTAGACTAGCTAAAAATTTCATGAAAAAGAAACAATAACAATTGAAAAGCAGAGCAAACTGAAGACAACATTGATACTAATATACAAATACTGTTTAGTGCCTTGGTGGCACAGTGATGAGCATAGCTTCCTTCCAAGTACAATTTAGTGTCCTTTCAGAAAGTTATGAGACGAATCATGACAAATACTGAAAGCGTTTTTTGTCAATGAGATTTCCTAGCAGAATCTCAGTGAGAGATCTTAAGAAACTCTTTTTAATGGGGTAGCTTTAGTATAACAAATAGAAGAAGAGCTGACAAAAATGTGAACACATTATTTATATTATATAAAGTATGAGAAAATTGTCTTTATAAATAAGTATTGAAGTGCCTGTAGACTATCCAGAATTATTGCAGTTACAATAGAATAACTTTTTCCTATTAATGTATAAAATCCCTTTATGACTAGTTTTCAAAAAAACATAAAATAACTCCACAAATACACAAATCAAAATATTAAAAAATGAAAAAGAATCTGCAAATGCAGTGACAATTCTTACGAAATTCAAGATTGATACCTTTTAACTATACTTAAAGGATGTTCAACATGTCCTTCTTCCCAGCTAGAATTAATTGGCTAAATTTCAGCATATATGAAAATAATTCAAGAAATATATCTTTAATAGTTTCAGCATATAACTCAATCAGTATTGATTTAATTTTTTTGCCCGAAAGACTAACCTAGATTCCAGTATTATGTGCTACCAAATTACTCTTAATCCTTCACAGAGCTTGTCCCATATTTTAGTGTAATTATTTGCTTATGTGTTTGTATCCCTTTGTGATTAAGAGACCATATCCAGACCAACGTTGCATTTTTAGTAACTACAATTTATTGAACACTAATAATTAATTATTTTAGGTAAGTATACATATATAATATTGTTAGTATTCAAAATTGCTAAAAAGTATTTTGAAGTTATCAAACTTTCCTAACAATATGATCTTAAAACAAAACTGTACTTTATTTTGAACAGAAAAGCCTAAACCTTAGTTTATAAGTGAGTAAAAATTTATCTTCATAATCTCCATTTTTGAAAAATGTAACAGAACTAAAAAATAATAAAATTATAACAATGGAAACCATGCCTTAGTCTCCACAAACTTGGAGTCAATTTAAAAATATATATTTCTCTTTGTACATTTACTTTTCTCTATTAACTGTTGATTTACATACAAAATAATACTTATAAAATATGCATAGTCATCCCTAAGTATCCATAGAGGATTGGTTCCAGGACTCCCCACAGATACCAATATACAAAATCCCATGAATGATCAAGTTCTTATATAAAATGATGTGATATTTGCATATAACCAAAATACATCTTCTCATAGTATTTAAATTATCAGTAGGTTGCCTATACTACTTAACAAAATGTCAATACTATGTAAATAGTTATTTTACTTATAGTTCAGGAAATAATGACAACTAAATAAGGCCTGCATATCATACATATGGGCACATTTTTTCCCAAATATTTTTCATCTAGGGTTGGTTGAGTACATGCATGTGAAACTTATAGACATGGAAAGCCAATATCATAAATAGAAAGAATCCTCATATGACAAACAACCACGTATTCATATTTTAACAAACAAATGAACTGGTAACACTCACCAAACCCATCCCCATCTCTCCTTTTTAAGATTTATCATCTACTTAAATTTTTTGCTTATCACTACCATATTTTAAAAATAACTTTATGTCTTTATTCTTTAACAAAATGCTAAATTCTGTTTTACATTTTGGATTAAAAATATATTATGGGATCATATTTCATATTTCTGAAACATATATTTCCACTTAACATTAAATTCCTGCTGCTAAGACTTTAATTGATTCATTTTCTCTGCTGGGTGATATTACATTATCTCATTATTAGGACACACCACAATTTATTTCTCTATTACATTGTTGATAGATGTGTGACTAATTTTCCATGTTTCATTATTCAAAATCTTTATTATCTAGTAGTAAATTTTTACAAGAGTATTTTGAGATGCATATCTATTAATGGAATTACTGTATCATAGGGTGTAAAAATTATCAGATAATTAAAAATTGCTATTAAAATAGTTGAATCAATTTAATCATCAGAGAAGTAAATGAGTTCCAATTCTTCAAAATCTTTCTCAATAGTTCATAGTGACAGGATTTTTAATAAGTGCCAAATAATAATATTTTGTATTTAAATTATACCCAAACAT
>PVKS010010289.1:0-60754 GCA_004027875.1 Aplodontia rufa
TTTTTTTTTTTTTTTTAAGAGAGATGGACAGTGTGTGAGGGAATCAATTTTTTTTTTTTATTGAGTTTTTCACATGGCTTTTGATGCTCTGAAACTTAGTTGTGTAGGAGGGTGCTGGGATTTGAACCTGAGTATGCTTGCCAGGCAAGCGCCGGAACCAATGAGTCACCACTCCAGCCCCACATCCTGTATTTTTTTTAAAGCTTTTTTTTTTTTTTAAAGAGATAGGAACAGTGAGAGAGAAAGAATCAATTTTATTTAGTTTTTCATGAGGCCTTCATTGCTCCAAGACTCCATGGTGTACGTGGGTGCTGGAGTTTGAACTTGTGTACTTGCACATGCCATGCAAGGGCCATAACTGCTGAGCCACCGCTCCAGCCCCCCTGTATTTTTATTTTGAGACAGGGTCTCACTAAGTTACTCAGGGCCTCACCAAGATGCTGAGGCTGGCTTTGAGCTTGTGATCCTCCTGCTTCAGCCTCCTGAACTGCTGGGATTATTGCTGGTGCCACTGCGTCTGGCCCTGTCTTTTCACATACTTGATAATGTCTGTTGCTGCACAAGTTTTTAATTTGTATGAAGTCCACTTTACTTCTGTTCCTTGTGTTTTTTGTTGTTAAATCTAAGAATCCACTGCCAAGTCTAAGGTGGTGAAGGTTTGTTTCTAGTAAGTTTTTATCATTTTAGCCTTATATTCAGATAATTGATCCGTTTTGAGTTCATTTTTGAATTTAAAATATGGGTAGGGGTCCAACTCCATTTTTTTTTTTTTTAGTGCAAATATCTCCCTTATTTCTAAGTGCGTTATTCACTTGTTTTCCTTTTTTAATTGGTGCATTGTAATAGATTCATTATGTCATATTCATACATGTGCCTAACAGTTAGTACAATCTCATTCCCCAACACCTTCCCTTTATCTATCCTCCTTCCCAGGTCCACTTGCTCTGCTCTTCTCATCTCTCTTCTGTTGTTTTAATTAGTTATAATTAGGTACATAGATGCATACAGGACTCATTGTGGTAAGTTCATACATGGATGTGGTGTAGTTTGGTAGATTTCATTCCCATGCCCTTCCGTCCGCCCACCCTCTTGATCCCTTGTTCGATTGGTCTCCTGTTTTTTATGAGATGCCCCCCCCCCCGGTTTTTTATTCCTCTTTTCTCTCCCTCTCTCTCCCCTCCCTCTGACCTGCTTTGTCTAGCTTCCACATATCCCTTGACTTTCTGAAATGCAACCTAAGGATCCAACTTCATTCTTCTACATGTTGTTAGCCATTTGCCCCAACACTGTTGAAGAGGCTGTTTCCATTTTGAATGGTCTTGGCACCCTTGTCAAAAATCAATTAGGCTGTGGGTGGAGCGGTGGCTCAGTGCTTGCCTGGCATTGGCAAGGATATGGGTTTGAACCCTAGCACCACATGCACACCTCAGTGTCAGAGCAACAAAAGCCACATGAGAAACTAAATAAAAATTGATTAATTCTTTCTCACTCACTGTCCCTCTCTCTTTTTAAAAAATAAATAAAAAATCAATTGGGCTGGTTGTACTAAATCCAGCTACTCAGGAGGCTGATGCAGGAGGATCACAGTTTGAGGCTAGTCTCAGCAGTTTAGCGAGGCCATAAGTACTTAGCAAGACCCTGTTGCAAAAAATGAAAGAGGGGCCCTGGAGCAGTGGTTTAATGGTAGAGTGCTTACCTGGCATGCACAGGACCTAGGTTTGAACCCCAGCACTACATACACAGATAGGTGTGTGAAGCACAAACACCAGATGAAAACCTAAATGGAGCTGATGCTCCTGATGCTCTTTTTCTGTCTGTCTCATTCTCTCTGCCTGCCTGCCCTGCCCCTCTTATAAAGAAAAGAACAGTCATTGCTCTGACACTTTGTTGTGTGTATGTGGTGCTAAGGTTCAAACTCGCATCCCCACACATGCCAGGAATGCATTGTAATCGCAGAGCCACTGCTCCAGCCCCCCTTTCTCAGAAAGATGATAATCAAAAAAAAAAAAAATAAGCTGGGGATGTGTCTCAGTGGAAAGAAAGAAAAGAAAAGAAAAATGGGAAAGCCGGGTGTGGTGGCACAGGCTTACAATCCGAGCAACTCCAGAGGCTGAGGCAGGAGAATCACAAGTTCAAGATCAAATCCAATTTAAGGAGACCCTGTTTCAAAAATAAACAGGACTGGGGATGTAGCTTACTGGTAAAGCTCCTCTGGGTTGAATTCCCAATACCCTCCCCCGCAAAAAAAAAAATTGGACATAGAGGTTTATGTTTTACCTCAATCTCATTTCGTTGAGCCAGTGGATTTTACTATTTCACTAATATTGTTTGTAATATTTTGCAAGTAGAGTTTTGTGGTAAATGATTATGTACCTGTATCATTTTGCATGTGCTTCTTAGTGTAGGTCCATAAGATTGAACATCTTTGTCTCTGATACGTCTTTGCTTTGGAGATTTAATTTTATGTATTTTCTTCTTAGAGAATCAATTTTATTTTTTCAACTGGTTTTTGGTTTTCTGACAGTTGTTTATGTAGTGCTGGGATTCAAATCTGGGTCTTCACCCATGCCAGGAAAACGCTATAACTGCTAAGCCACAGCTCCAGCCCCTAAATTTTACTTATAACTTTTTTGAGATAGAGTCTTGCTAAGTTGCCCAGGCTGGCCTTGAACTTGAGATCATTCTTCCCAAGTTTCCAAGTTGCTAGGATTACAGGTGTGTGCCACCATGCCCCTTTTAATCTCCCAGTTCTTAGTCTCACTAAGTTGCTGAAGCTGGATTTGAACTTGTTTGTGTTCCTCCTGCCTCAGCCTCCTGAGTCGCTGGGAATACGTGTGTGCACCACCACATCTGGCTCTTTTTTTGCTTTTTGAGGTTTATTGAGGTATATACAGCAAATGCACATCTTTTTAGATATACTTAGATGTCATAATGCCAATATTTTGCCTTGTTTCATTGGAGTCTCCCCTTTCCCTGCCTTCTGGTGTTAGGGAACAGACAGATGTGAGTGGTGGGAATATGAGATTAAGGGAACAATTCTATAAATTGGGCCCACTGTGCTGACCTTCATGTGCTTTCTTTTTTTATTTTCATTTATTTATTTTGGAACCAGGGATTGAACCAGTACCACTCAGCTTTTCCACTTTTTAACTTTGAGATAGGGTCTCACTAAGTTGCTCAGAGCCTTACTAAGCTGCAGAGGCTGGTCTCAAACTTGCGATCCTCCTGCCTCAGCCTCTGCAGTTGCTGGGATTACAGGTGTGTGCATTGTGCCTGGCATGCTTGCTTTTTTTTTTTTTTTTCTTTTAAAGGGAATTTACCTGTAACCCTGCTTGGCTTAAGTTGACAAGATATTATATTCCTCAACAAACTACTGGTTAGCTGCAGGAAAAATGCTGATAACACAAATTTCCAGGTGCCATGGTACATACCTATAATCTCAGCTGTTCGAGAGGCTGAGACAGGAGGATTGCAAGTTTGAATCTAGTGGGCAACTTACTAAGACCCTGTCTTAAAATAAGAAAAGGACTAGGGATGTAGCTCAGTGGTAAAATGCCCCAGGTTCAATCCCAGTACGGGGGGGGGGGGGGGTGGGAATTTGGGTGGGGGTCACAAATTACCCTGAAGGGGAACTTTTGTGACCCTACACAGACCAGATTCCAAACTCAGATAAGGATAATGCCCCTAATCATAAAATCTATAGGATCAGATCAGGGCCAAAGTGACCTAGAATTGTCATAGGCAGAAGGGACTTGAAATTCTGATGTCATCCTGTTGTTAGTCAAAAGTCAGAGGTGAACCTTTGGAAGGGACTCTGAAAAATTCACCGGAATTTTCAATAAAACTAAAGGATAGAAGGGGGCATGCCACATCCTTCTCTCTTGAGAGTGTCCCTTTTCCTTTCCTTTGTAGTAAACCACCTCTTTGACGTGTCTGAAATCTTTCTGGAATAGTAGCAGAATTTGAATATAGAGGGGCTCTCTGTGACTGCTTCAGCTTCTGGGCAGGCCTCTGATCTGATTTCTGACCGAGTAGATTTGCCTTTGCCAGAAGATCGTATGAATGTCTATGAATGGAGCCTTTTAGCTCTTTTACTTAGCAGGATGCATTCCTAATGCTGTTTCATTAGGCTATATCAGTTCCTGGGAACTATTCCATTATATGGATGTACCATGCTATTCATTCAATGATGTTTGAGCTTTTCCAGTTTTTTGATTAGAAGTAAAGCCCCTGTGAACCTTCATATATAGATATTTGTGTGGATGTTATCATTTCTCCTGGATTTATACCTAGAAGTGTGTTTGCTAATTATATATTTAATTTTTGAAACAAATTTTTCATAGTAACTGTGCCATTTTGCATTCCCCCGGCACTGTTCGAAAGGTCTAGTGATCCAAATGTTCACATTTTTTATGTCAGTGTTTAAAATTTTAGCCATTTAATAGCTGGTACCTAATTGCAGTTTTAATTTCCAGTTTCCTACTATGTTGTTGAGCCTCTGTTCACAGCTTTCATTCTTATATATTTATACTATTTCTTTTTCTTTTAGAAGTTTTCTTAGGTTGTACTTTGGCTTTGTGATCCTCTTGAAATTGATTTCTTTGTATAATGTGAGGTAAAGGTGAAAGTTTTTTTCTTTGCCTTTGAATATGAATATCCACTTATTTTACTGCCATTTATTTAAAAGGCTGTCCTTCCTCCTTTGAATTATGTTGACTTCTTTGTTAGAAATTAGTTGGCCATGGGGAGTGGAGCAGTGGTTTCATGGTTATGGCATTTGCCTGGCACGCACGAAGACATGGGTTCAAACCCCAGCACCCATGTACACAGCTAAGTATAGGAGCAATGAAAGCCATGTGAAAATAATAAAAATGATTCTATCTCTCCCCCTCACTCTCTCTGTCCTTCTCTTTAAAATAAATAAATGCCCTTTATCAGCTTGAGGAAGTTCTTTTCTAAATTTGCTGAGTTTTAAAACAGGGTCTCACTGTGTTGCCCAGGCTGGCCTTGATTGAGTTCCTGGGCTCCAGTGGTGTTTCCTCAGCCTCCTCAAGAGAGTGCTGCCACACCCTGCTCTGGTCTGTAGGTACGGTGAATGACCTTGATTTGTTTCACATGTTGAATCAGCTGCTTCACATTTCACAAATAGATCCCACTTGATAATGATCCTTTTTATATTTGTTAGATTCTTGTTAATGGTTTTTATGTGTGCATTTAAAAGAGATATCAGTATGTAGTTTTGTTCTCTAGTAATATCTGTTTGTCTGGTTTTAGTATCAGAAATATATCCTCTTCTGGCTGGCTGGCTGGCTGGCTGTCTCTGGACGTGGCCTGTACTCTGTACTCTCCCTTGAATGTGCCTCTGCTTTCCTTAATAAATCTTTGTTTTAATTTTTTTTTTAAAAGGAAGTATACTGGAGTTTCTGAGATTACAAACATACACCACTATGGCTGACTTATTTCATTTGTTAATATTGTTGCTCCAGCTTGCTGGGGTTTTTTGTGGGGGAGAACTGGAGATTGAACCCAGGGTCACCTAACCACTGAGCTACATCCCATTTTTTATTTTGAGACAAGGTCTTGTTAAGTTGCTTAAGGCCTCTCTAAATTTGTGAGGCTGACCTCCAATCTGTGATCCTCCTGTGGTCCTGCTTTCTTAGCCTCGCATGTCACTGGGATTACAGGCATATGCTACCCTGCCCGATGCTCCCTTATGTCCTTTTTTCCCCCCTCTCTCTTTCTCTTTTCTCATCTATTTTTTTAGAGAGGAAGAGTCAATTTTATTTTACTTTTTTCATCTGGTTTTTGTTTTTCCTCCATTTAATTGTGTATATGATACTGGGGATCAACACTGGGTCCTCACACATGCCAGGCAAGTGCTCTGTTGCTGTGCCACCGCCGCAGTCCAAGGTTGAACATTGTTTTATTTTTTTAGAAACAACTTTATTTAGTTTTTCACATGGCCTTACTTAGTTACTCCAACACTTAGTTGTGTACATGGTGCTGGGGTTTGAACCCAGGTCCTCGTGCTTGCCAAGCAAGCACCGAAACCGCTAAGCCACCGCTCCAGCCCCTGAACATTGTTTTAAAGGGAGAATTCATTTTATTTTTTCATCTGGTTTGTTTTTCTTCCACTTAGTTGTGTATGTGGTGCTGGGGATCAGTCCTGGGTCCTCGCTCATGCCAGGTAAGTGCTCTACTACTGAGCCACCTCTCCAGCCCCAGATTGAATATTTTTTTATTATTCCATTTTATCTCATCTTTTGACTTATTTTTATTATTTGTTATTATTATTTTATTATATAGTTATTATTATTTGTTTCGGGTTTTTTTTTTCATTTGTTTAGTGCTTGAACTAGTATTCACAATATACATTCCTAACAACTCAGGCTATATTCAAATACATTATGCCACTTGATACACAGTTTGAGAACACTACAACACTATACTTACATTTCCTCTCTAGTGGCTTAAGAGATTTTTGCCTGGTCTTTGGAGGGGAGAAGGTTTATTTCTCTTCTCCAACAGCTTAATGGGAGAGAAGCACCCCAGGAAGTAGGTGAATCTTTATGCCAATTTCCTGGGGTAGCTGATCACTCCTACCAGCCTCCATTACTAAGCATGAGTCTCTTCAGCCTCTTGTCCACAGGAGATTCATAATAGAGAAGAATTTGGGAGAATGAATTCCCCTTGTCTGGGCCTCTCAGCTCTTCAGAAGTGACAAACTCACTCGGTTGGCCTTTAAAAGAACTCATTAAAATTTTAACTCATTCTTCCACATCTCCAGTATCGTCCTCCTTTTTCATCCACACTTAGCATAACACGGTGTGCTCAGTGCATCGTTCTCTTCTTGGATGGGCTTATTGCTTTTTGGAATTCAGTTTGGTTGCTTTGCTACATCTCGCAGATGGGCCCAAGAAATGTTACGATTTTGAACATGGTTCGTTTTTTTTTTTTTTTTTTCTCATTGGGAATGTAGGAGCAATGTTCTCCTTTCTACATCTAAAGCAGAAATAAATCTAGATGAAAAGATTTTTTTTGTGCAGAGGATTGAACCCAGGGGTGCTCAACCACTGAGCCACATCTCAGCCCTTTGCTTTTTATTTTGAGACAGGGCCTCACTAGGTTGCTGCGAGTAGCTTTGAACTCGCAATCCTCCTGCCTCAGCCTCCCAAATCTCTGGGATTAATAGGCATGCACCACTGCACACAGCTAAAAGAAATCTTTTTAAAATACCCTTTCTTGTGGTTTGTTGCTAATCGTTTTGCATACTGATCTTCTATCCAAAAATGTTTTAGAATAAGTTATTCCATCCTGAAGGGATTTCACTTTTTTTTTCTTCTCCAGCATTTTGACACTGGCATTGTGACATGGCAATGATTAGTGGTGATGATAGTGGAACCCCTTGTACCAATCTATCTGATGTCAGGTTAACTTTTACTTATTTTTTATTGTAATAAAATATACGTAACTTAATTTACCATTTTGCTCATTTAAGTGTTCTTTTGCCATTGCCACCATTTGTCTCCAAAACCTTTCTTGTCCTTCCAAACTGAACAGTATTAACCCATTAAACAGTAACTCTGCATTCCCTCCTCCCCTGGGTAGCTACCTTATAACTCTCTGTCTATATAAGTTAGATTCTGCTGGGCACCTCATTTCAGTGGAATTGCATATTTCTTCTTTTGTAACTGGCTTATTTCACTGGCTTCTATGAACACAGATGAGGAAACCACTCAACCCTGCTTTTAGTTTATTCCTTCATTCATTTTTTTTTTCTTCCTGGTACTGGGGATTGATCCCAAGGGCACTTTACCACTGAGCTACATCCCCAGTCCTTTTTATTTTTTATTTTGAGACAGGGCCTTGTTAAACTACCCAGGCTGACCTCAAATTTATCATCCTTCTGCCTCAGTTTCCCAAGTCATTGGGATTACAAGTGTGCGCCCCAGTGCCCTGCAGTTCTCCCCCACACGTATACCCTTTTTTTTTTTCTGTTTTTACAGTGCTGGGGGTTGAACCCAAGGCCTGGCATAAGCTCACAAACACTCTACCACTGAGCTGTACTCCTAATCCAGTTCTTTTGTGTATAGCTAAAAGTGGGATTGCTGGATCATATGAGTTCTAATTTTTAATTTTTTTGAGGAACTCCTATACTGTTTTCCAGTGTTTGTAGCTGTGCATTCCTTCAAGAGTACACAAGTGCTCAGACCTCTGTACATTCCTTCCATTTCCAGTCTGTGTGTGCTTTCGCAAGCACCCCGTCCTCATGAGTGCGATGTGGTATCTCATCGGGTCCGTTTCCTTAATGATCAATGATGTTGAGCATCTATTCATGTGCCTGTTGGCTACTGATGTCTTTGGAGAAGTGTCTATTCAAGTCCTTTGAATTGAGCTATGTGATTTTTTTTGTTGTTTGAGAGTTGCAGAAGTACTTAGTGTATTCTGAATATTAGTCCCTGAACAGATACATGACTTTCAGATCTTCTCTCACATTCTTATGGCTTGTTGGGGTTGTTGAGTAGATTGTCATTGTTTTTGTTTTGCATTGCTGGGGCTGGAGCCATGCTAGGCAAGTGCTGTACCCCTCAGTTACACTCAGCTCTCTTTTTCTTTTGTTTTGAGCCTGCTGCTTCTTTATCTAACTGCATGAGCCAGGATCACTGGACTTTTTTTTTTTTTTTTAGGGCTGAGGACCGAACTCAGGGCTGTGCGTGCTAGGCAAGCGCTCTACCACTGAGCTAAATCCCCAACACCATCACTGGACTTTTTAAACAAAAAGTGTATAAGGTCTAGAGGTAGAGAGAATACTGTGGACAATGTTCTGTACATTCACCCACTGGGCTTCAGGATTATACTGAGAATTTGCTTCACAGTCAAGATCTGATGAAGACAAAATTTTGTCACATTCAGGTAGTCATTATACCTTGAAGTGTGCATTCAGAAAAGTGTCTTCTGGACGGTGTAAAAGACCCCATTTGGCTAATTACTCTTCTGAGGACCTTATTTGCCTCTCTCTTTTCTTCTTCCCCCAAAGAAAGAAGGACAGTGAGAGAGAGAGAGAGAATCAGTTTTATTTAGTTTTTCATGTGGCTTTGTTTGCACTGACACTTTGTTGTGTATGTGGTGCTGGGGTTTGAACCTGTGTCCTTGTGCATACCAGGCAAGCACCGAAACTTCTGAGCCACTGCTCCAGCCCCTTTCTTCTTCTTAAGGGTACTTTTCTCAGCATCCTGCGAGGAGACTGAGGGGTTATTTGGAATATAGGGGTTATAGTCCTGTATTGTCCCTAACAGTGATTATCAGAAACTCCTCTGGGTTTAGCCTTTGCTAAATGAGACAACCAGCAATAGCTGGAAGGTTTAGTTATCTGTGGAGGCAGATACCTGCCCCAGAGACATTTCAGGGTCAGCTGGTTGTAAGAGGGGCACAGAATCTTTTCTGCAGGAGAATCATTTAATTTTTCACTATAATTAAGTCCATTTTTAAAAAAGATTAAAAATCCTGTGGCAGGGACTGGAGCCAGGTTCAACCCCAGCACCACATACACAACTACGGGTCAGAGAAACAGATGAAAAAAAAATCAAATCAAGTAGATTCTCCCCCTACACCTTTCTTTCACTCTGTCCATCTCTCTCTTAAAAAAAAAAAAAAAATTGGGGTTGAGGATTTAGCTCAGTGGCAGAGCGCTTGCCTAGCATGTGCAAGGCCCTGAGTTCGGTCCTCAGCCTGGAAAAAAAAAATGAAAAAAAATCCTGTGGCAAACATCGTCCATATTCCGTCTGTTAATATTCTATGGATACTGTTTCTGCCTAAGGGATTGTGTACCTCTATGTAGAGTCATTGGGAAAACCTTTATATTTTAGAAGAGTACGTACTGACAGCCAGTCCTGGAAGATTATGTGAAACGAAAATGGAGATTTTTATTTCTTCTGGCCCCAAAAAGTTGTGCCAGAATCCTTATAATACATTCAGGCATCACCTACCAATTGCTAGTGCCTGACCTGGCTGCCTCCTGTTCTCAGGTCCCTCTCTTCCTATGGCAGCCCCTTACCCCGACCCCCAATATGCAAGGTGCACGCTGCTACCAACTGTGAGGTTGAGAAACCACTCACCCTCTCTGGGCTGGACTTGGGTTTCTTAATTGTGACCAGGTAACTGATCTCTGAGATGTCTTGTGACAGTTTCTTCCCCTAGGCCATTCTCATGAACTGGGTACAGACATCATTCCTTCCCCTACTAAGGTTCTCCACCTTGATCAGAAACAGTCCCAGTTCCAGAGACAAGGTTAAATTTGAAGAATGAGTTGCTAAGGCCAACTATCAGAACTATTACAGTCCCCAGAGGTTAGCAGCCATGCCCAGGAATGCTCTCTACCACCGTTGCAGTCAGGGTCAGACCTACCAGGCTGAGCCCCTGTGGCTGTTCCAATGATTGCTGACTGGCAGAAACTTCACAGGCTTAAAGCCTCACAGAGCCCAGGAAGTCTGCAACAATCTTTTTCCATCCTCTTTAATTTTTTTTTTTTAAGAGAGAAAGGAAGAGAAAGAGAAAATCAACCTTATTCTGGTTTTCATTGCTCTGATACTTAGTTGTTTATGTGGTGCTGGGGTTTGAATCTGGGTCCCTGTGATTCAGGCAAGTGCTCCAACTGCTGAGCCACCCCTCCAGCCCCACATCCTCTTTAATTTAAAAGAAAAAAATTTAACGGAAACACCACACCTCCCTAAAAGTAGCATGTAATCATTTGCTGCAGCAGCAGAACCACAAAAGATTTGAAGCCATCTTGCATAGAAATCTTTTTAAAATTCATTTTTCCCATCATTCTGGGGAGCCTTACTATGTCCTTTAGTCAGATTAAAATTATTTTTCATATAAATAATAGCCTGTGACACCCCACCAACCTCCTTTTTTTGGTACCAGGAATTGAACCCAGGGACATTTTACCACTGAGCTACATTCCTAGCCCCTTTTTTATTTTGTTATTTTGAGACAGGGTCTCACTAAATTGCTGAGGCTAGCCTCAGACTTATGATCCTCCTTCCTCAGCCTCCCAAGCCACTGGGATTACAGTCGTGTACCACTGTGCCTACCTCTGTGACCCACTTTTGTTTGCCAGCTTTTTGTCGGCTTTTATAGACAGTTTTCCTCTACCATCCTTGTGTTTTGTTGTTACTCTTAAAGCTACCCCATTAACAAAAGTAAGGTTGGAACAGCTGCCACCTCCCAGAAAGGAGGATTTGTAGGGGGAGAAAACCCCCACAGTCACTTGGACACTTGTGTTGGCAAGTGCTGCTGGAGAGGAAGTCCAGGCTGTGGGGGGCCTCTGCAGTTGCTTGCCTGCAGCCTTGCACTCCCTGGCTCCCCAGTAACCTCCTTCACAGGTGGCTGCTCCTCAGCCCCCTCCAACAAGTGAGTTAGCTTCTACCTACAGGGGAGAAGGCCTTCCTCTCTGCCTCGTACTGCATTCTGTTTGCTTTGGCCAACCATGCTTCCCTACATCTCATCCCAAGCCCCTCTGAGTTCTCCCTCCTCTGGTGTGGCTGCCTTCCCCCTTCTACATGCAAGCATGCTCCAATTTCATCTTACAAGGAAAAAAATAGGAATGTTCCTGGAGCCTGGTGCCCACCAGTTTTGCACCGTCTCCTTTCAATCACACACGTTTGAGCTGCTCGGGAAGAAGTTGGACTCCTTGTCTGTCCTGTCAACACTGCAGGCTGGCTTCTGCCCCACCAGATGCTACCAACAGTCTCTATGCAAGAACACCTTCGCATTCTGGGCCTCTGCAATTTTTTGACTCTGGGTGCTGTGCCTTCCTCCTTGAAAGTCTTTGCTCCACTGGCTTCCAGTGCCTTCTTGGTTTCTTGGTGGCTGCTTCTCTGGGCGCTCAGCCACCTTCCTGATTCTGGCTCTTCCATTTGTCTCCATAAAGGCCAGTGTCCTGGGATTCAGGCAACAGCCCTGCAGTCCCTCCACCGTGTTCCATGGGCTGTCTGGTCTGTGGGCTCCCTCGTGTCCTGCAAGCCTTACAGGTTTAAGCTCTTGTGCGTAAGATACCAGGGAGTAATAATCAGTTTGGGGAGTTTGGAGACTGGGGAAAAAAGGGCATTTCATTTGAACTTTGGACCCCATGAGTAGGCTGTGGGGCACATGACCCCTTTGGAGAGCTGCAGGGTGTGGGCATGTGGGCCTTTTCTCAGTTTTCTCCCTGTTCTCCAAGGACTGTGGCTAAAGAGGTTAGTGCTTACTGGCCTGAATGTTCTGAATGGACTCTCCCTCCTCCACTCCCACCAGCTGCTAAGCCCAGCTTCAAACTGGAATAAGGAGAGGGTAGTTCTCCTACAAAGAGTGTCATTTCCCCCAGAGCAGGAAGTGGAGTGGACTTTAGCAGTGGGCAAGGAGAAAGGCACTGGCAAAAGGCCAGGCCCAGCACAGA
Organism: Aplodontia rufa; assembly: GCA_004027875.1. Classification (NCBI taxonomy): domain Eukaryota; kingdom Metazoa; phylum Chordata; class Mammalia; order Rodentia; family Aplodontiidae; genus Aplodontia; species Aplodontia rufa. The sequence goes on from PVKS010010289.1 coordinate 12,437, forward strand.
GGTGGCAGTGACAGTACAACCCGACTTGACACCCAGGCTATGCGGGAGGAGGTCAACTGGGTGAGCACAGAGCCACATGCAAGAAACAAACTCACTTCTCACCCTGACACTTGTTGCTAAGTGCTGCTTCAGGGACAAGGATGTCACCAGGCCACCCAAATGTCAGGGCTTGGAAGCAGTGACCAAGGTCTTTGCTGCATTCAATAACAATTTGTTGAACAATTGCCCCTTCAGTACCTGCTGTCCCAGTGCCAAACACTGGTGGAACTGGGGCATGGTGGAGCCCAGCACCGGTCCTACTGTTGAACAGCGGATAGCCTGTTGTGCAGAGACAGGAAAGTTGGCAAGGTGACAAAGTATGTCAGATGGTGAGTGGTGAGAGTGAAAAGTGGTACGATTCCGAGACAGGGCCCATCACCTTAGCTTGGGAGGTCAGGACAGCCTTCTCTGAGGAGTGGCTGTTTTGTCAGGCCTGTGTGACATGTCAGCAGATAGGAGTCAGAGCCTTCCACGAAGGGAACTTGTGTGTATGAATAAAAATGGCAGCTGGAGGAGAATGGCAGGGGTGTGACTGAGAAGGCAGGGGCACTTTGTCTTCTGGGGAAAGGGGTTGGGAACCCATTGCAGGTGTGGTGGGGGTGTCGCAGGGGAGGGACATCATGTGTTTTTTTTTTTCTTTTAAGAGAGAGGGACAGTGAGAGAGAGAGAGAATCAATTTTATTTAGTTTTTCACATGGCTTTCATTGCTCTGAGACTTCATTGTGTACGTGGTGCTGGGGTTTACGCATACTTGTGCATCACATGCCAGGCAAGTGCCTAACTGCTGAGCCACCGCTGCAGCCCCACATGTCGTGGTTTACATCTTGAAAAGATTTCTGTGGTGCGTACTGAGTGTGGGGGAAAGGAGAAGAGCAGGGAGCGCAGTTAGGCTGGGCTCTGGTGGTGCAGTGAATTCAAGGGAGTGGATATAGGAAGAATTTCGGAGACAGAGCTGGCAGCAGACAGGACCTGTCCTGAGCTGGACAGGCCTGCGGGGCCACGGTTCATGCCTTGCTTTACCCCACCTGATGGGGTACGGGGGCAGAGCAGTGTTAGCAAGCAAGGCCTTTAGGATTCTCAACTTGAGACCATGGTGACCTCACCCTTCACAGCATCCACGCATTACACTGAGTAGGTTTGCGCATCTTGGTCACAGGAAGACCCTTAGGAAGAAGAGGAAGCCTGCTGATACTGGTGGGAGGGAGCTTAAGTGGGGTACTTTGAAATAATGGGGAGGCCTCCACTCTTGCTCACAGTGGTAAAGGCAGATGCCCCAGTCTCACTCAGCAGTTCCATTCCTCCTGGGTTCCACTGTGGAGTCCTACTGCATCTCAATTTGGTGTGTCCAAAACTCCCTGCAACCCACCTTCTTGAATCCACATGTAGGTGAGTGCTATCCTCTTTGGGTTCTCCCTCATCCCCACTCACACAGGTGCTCCCACCCTGAGCGAGACTCACAGTAGCCCCTCCCTCCCCAGGGCCTCACTGGGTCTCTGCTGTGGTTCTGCCCCAGTTCCAATCCATGTTGCAGCCACCAATAGGTGGCTCTAATCATGTCCCTCCTCAGCTGAAAACCTTCTTGGTCCCATAAAAGAATTCTAGACAAAAGCCAAAAGCCAACAGTTAATCCAAAGCTCATGGAACCCAGCTCCACCTTCTCATTCCTGCCTCCTCTCTCATTGCTCCCCAGCATACATCAGAATTGCCCCTCTGGGCCTCTCATTCCAGGAATGTCTCTGCTCCCCTGGCTAACTCCTCTTGACCTTCAGGACTCTGTCCTCCCTCCATAACGGCTTTGGGATCCCTCAGCTGCTCCTGTCCTCGCTGTACCTCATACCATCACCCTAACTTGGGAACACACTGGTTCTTTTCTGTCCTCCTCCACCAAGAACAGTGAGGACAGGGATGCCTTTTTCATCTGTGTCTCATACAGTCCCTGCCACAGTGATGGGGGATTAATAATGGGGTGAAACCATCCCCTTCCCAGAAAAGGAGGCAGAGAGGGCCAAGGAAAGAAGAGTGGCAAGTCTAAGCCTTGATAGACTCTTGAGAAGGTGTGTTGGGTGGTGATGGTAGAAGGGGCTGAAGACACCAGATGGGGCAGTAGCAGGAGCCACCCAGAACAGCTCCACCTACTCACCATGGCCTGCCCTCCCATGGAACAAGGTCAGTGACCTCAGCCTGTGCCCACAAAGCTGCTCTTTAAATATGAGTCTGGGCAGGGTATTGGGAACGAAGGGGCAGAGGTGATTCCTCCACTCCCTCAAGCCAATGTCCCTTGCAGTTGCCTGACCTTTGTTCCTTCATTTTCATTCCCACCTCGTGAGACCTCTAGGATCAGTCAGGGCAGGGCCCATGGAGGGGTCTAGGAGAGGACTTGCAGGTTAGCCTGCAATCAGCTGTCACCTGCTCAGGAAGATCTCATGGTGTCAGGGCTCAGCTAGCTGGGCAGACAGGCGTAAGCTTCTGGCCAGCTTGCTTTCTGGTGGCCCCCAGGACCAGGCCAGCTCATCATCTCCCTGTACCTCTACTGCCACCATACTGTAGGTGCCTCCCAGCAGCCCATCCATCTTTCTGGTTCTCTGAGCTTCATTGCATGAGCATGGATGGGGAAAAGGTACAAGCCACACAGGTCATGTGGTCCCTGTTGAGTGAGGGAGGGTGGTCACCTAAGTCAGTAAAAGCAGCAGAGTGAAAGGAAGAGTAGAGGGAGACTGTCATGGAGGGGACTGTCATCTTAGGTTCATTTCCACCTGACAGTGATAAGCATTTACTTCCCACCATCTGTGTGCCAAGTGCTTTAAACACACATTCACTTATTACCCCATTTCACAGAGGTGAAGACTGGGCCTCAAAGAGGTCAAGAAGTTTACCCAGTGTAGACAGCAAATCATTATCAGAGCTGAGATTCAACTTAGGGCTGTCTGACTCCAAATCCCCAAATGTAACCAGGATCATGGTTTCTAGAGTCAGATGGCCTGAGGTCAAAACCTGACTCAGTCACTCACTTTGTGGAAACCTGGGCAAGTTACTTAACTCTGTACTCCCATTTCCTTGTTTGTAAAGTGGTGATACTAACAGGTTCTACCTCAAAAGTTGTTCTAAGAAGTGAGGAGTTAATGCATAGCAGGTGCTTAGCAGAGGGCCTGGCACGTGATCAGCATTCTGTAACTAGTGCTATTATGCATGATCATGATCTGCTGTAGATCCAAACTGGCCTCCTGAGTTTCTGCTGGAAATAAATTGGGCTTAGTGGACACCCCAGCTCAGTGCCCTTCTTGTCCTGATGGGCTGAGCCCTCTAAGGCATGACTGGATTTGTCTTACTAGAACCAGGAAGTAACACACATGATTCTTCTCCCTATCTGGTCAGCTGTTAGGGGAGTGAGCAAGTCACTTCAGTTCCGGGACTGTGACCTCCCAAACTGAAACCATATATCCGATTTCAGAACCAGTGTTCCCAATTTTTCCTATTCCTTCAAGCTTCAATATGACTCAACCTGGTACTGTTAACTGGGTCAGTCTTCATTTAAAATTTTTATATTTTGGGGGATTTTGCATTTTTTATTTTTAAAATAGCTTGATTACTGATTTTCTTGACTTTCGTAAAATACTATGTATGAAACAAGTACCTCACTAAGCCTCATCCTAGTACTACACAGGGCTGCTTAGATGTCCTCACAATATGGCAACTGGCATGCCCCAGAGCCAGTTGATCCAAAAGGGAACATGGAAGAAGCTGTAATGTGTTTTATGGCCCTGGAAGGTAAACTATGACAGACAATTGCAGACAATGTCCTACTGTTTACACAGGTCAGCCAGCTCTGTGTGGAAGAGGTACACATTACAGGAGGGCCATCTTGGGGCCATCATGGGGCCATCCTGGAGGCTAGCTAGCTACACATCAAGTCTCTAGCTCAGAGACTCAGTGACTGGGAGCAGCCTCCACACACTGGAATCAAGAATTCAGTAAGGGGCTGGAGTGGTGGCTCAGCGGTTACGGCACTTGCCTAGCATGCATGAGGACCTGAGTTCAAACCCCAGCACCATGTACACAGCTGAGTGTTGGAGTAACAAAGGCCACATGAAAAACTAAATAAAGTTGTTTCTCTCTCTCACTGTGCCTCTTCTTAAAAAAAAAAAAAAGAATTCAGTAAGGGTGAAGGAGGGACTGGGAAGATGCTAGTCAAAGGATGCAAGACTTATGGAGATGTAATGGATATGTTAATGAGCTGGATTTAGCCATTCCACAATGTAAACATATATCAAAATATCCTTGTACACTATAAATATATACAATTTTGTAGCTGGGAATGATGGCGCATGCCTGTAATTCCAGCAACTTTGGAGGCTAAGATAGGAGGATTGCAAGTTCAGAGCCAGCCTTAGCAATTTAGTGAGGTGCTAAGCAACTTAGCAAGACCCTGTCTCAAAATTAAATAAAAATAAAATTAAAAGGGTGGGGCTGGAGCGGTGGCTCAGCAGTTACAGTGCTTGTCTGGCATGCACAAGGACACAGGTTTGAACCCCAGCACCACATACACAACGAAGTGTTGGAGCAATGAAAATCACATGAAAAACTAAATAAAATTGATTCTCTCTCTCTCTCTCTCTCACTGTCCTGACCTCCCAAGCTAAGGTGATGGGCCCTGTCTCGGAATCGTACCACCTTTCACTCTCACCACTCACCATCTGACATACTTTGTCACCTTGCCAACTTGCCTGTCTCTGCACAACAGGCTATCAGCTGTTCAATAGCTGGGCCGGTGCTGGGCTCCACCATGCCCCAGTTCCACCAGTGTTTGGCACTGGGACAGCAGGTACTGAAGGGGCAATTGTTCAACAAATTGTTATTGAATGCAGCAAAGACCTTGGTCACTGCTTCCAAGCCCTGACATTTGGGTGGCCTGGTGACATCCTTGTCCCTGAAGCAGCACTTAGCAACAAGTGTCAGAGTGAGAAGTGAGTTCATTTCTTGCATGTCTCTTTAATAAATAAATAAAAAGGGCTAGGAATGAGGCTCAGTGGTTAAGTATCCCTGGGTTCAATCCCTGGTCCCCATAAAATAAAAAATAAAAATAAATACATACAAGTTTTATTTTTCAATTAAAAAGAAAAAGAAGAAAGAAAAAAATAATCCAGTCAGGGTTTTCCCTTTCTCTACCACACTTTTTTCTCATAGACCCTGAAGGACATTAACCCAGGGCCCATGCGGACCCCACTCAGCAGCTCACAGTTCATTGGCCCTGGGAGAACTCCTGAGTCAGTCATTCCTCCCCCAGGATTTTTAAGTTTGGGAACTTAGATCCCTCTTTGTTGTCTGTTGTAGCCAATGGGTGATTGTTTCCAGCTGGGTGGGGAAATTAGCTGAGGCATCCGAGCCCTTGCATGAGGCCTATGATACAGCTTTGCTCTGTCTTGTTCCTTGTCCAGGGTTTAGAACTGACACATTTCCCCTTCCTCCCACATCCAGGTGAGTTGGGTTTCTGTCATTCATCCCTTCTTCCTGGGTGGCCTTCTGTGGAAGCTGGTGCTAGGGAGACGTTTCTCAGCATGAGGCCAATGCCACATCAGGCTCTGGTTGAAAATGTCAATCTGTGCCACCCCCAAACCTCCTGAATCAGACTTTCTGGCTTCCAGGAATCAGCTGTTTCAGCCCTAAAGTCTGGGTATGACTGTGCTTGGTGAGGAAGTCAGGTGACAACCACAGTGCCTCTTCCCTGCCAAGGTCTGCAGGTCATGTTGGCCAGTGTGGCTGTAGGCCAAGAAATCCAAAATGACAAGGGCTCAGTAGAGGGAGCATGGGCTCAGAGTTGGGGAAAAAAGTGAAGTTAAGGGTGGTGAGAAAAGCTCTGTGGGCACCCCAGGCTGAGGTGGGGGGCAGAGTCTGAGATGGAAGGGAGGAGTTCTGGGAAGGTGGCTGGGAGTGGGGACCTTGTTCTGGGGGAATCTCATTCTCAATAGATAGAGTCAAGTCCTGTCACAGTCTGCTGCCTCCCCAACAAGAAGAGGAGGTTGGGTCTGGGGGTGTGGCTCAGTGATAGAGCCCATGGCAAGGCCTTCAGTTTCATCCCCAGCACCCCAAACAAACAAAATATTGAAGACACCCTGGGGGTGACTGATTTCCTTTCCCAGAAGGCTGGGTCCCCAGGGTGCTCAGGGCTGGTTTCTGAGGGGTGGGGCTCCCCACCTAGAGGCTGAGTTCTGCCCTCTGGGTTTGTTTGTTCACTTCATTTCTCCCTGGGGCTCAGCTTCCTTCTGGGAACCTTCTGGGCTGAGCCCTGTTGCCATAGCACCACCCTGCCAGGAAGGCACAGGGCTTCTTCTGCTTGATAGCAAGAAGACCTTGACCCCTGTTTCCTGCCACACTGCTAGGCCAGACACAGGAGAAGACATGAAATAAACTGGGATTTGCAGGTCCTAGACCTTATCGTTCATTCAGACCAGCCCTTCTGGAAGTTTTATCTTTAACTAGCAGCAACAGCAGTAGCATCAGGAAGCTAGTTAGAAATGCAACATATTGGACTCCACCCTCAACCTACTAACTTAGAAACAGGGTGGGTCCCAGCCATCTGTGTTTTAATAAGTCTCCAGGTGTTTCTGACCACACCAAAGTTTGAGAACCCCTGCTTCACTCAGAGACCAGCTGGCCCAGTCTGCCTAGGACTCTTTCGTTTTTGTTTTTGTTTTCGGTCCTGGGGCTTGAACCCAGAGGCACTAAACCACTGAGTTACACCCCCATCATCTTGGGTGGGGGTGCAGTGCTGGGAATTGAGCCCAGGGCCTCATATATGCTAGCAAGTGCTTTACCACTTGAGTTACATCCTGGCACCCCAGTGTCTCACTAAGTTGCTGAGGCTGGCCTCAAAGTTGTGTCTCAGCCACCCAAGTTGCTGGGGTCATAGGCAGTACCACTGCCCCTAGCCTCTGTCAGTTTTAGCACTGAAGTTGTGTGGTTGGTTTTCTTTTTCTTTTTCATTTTTTTCCCTGGTGTTCTGGAGATGGGATGCAATGGGTATCATGTGTGCTAGGCAAGCGTTCAGCTACTGAATCATATCTTCAGTCTCTTGTTGAAAGTCTTGTGTCCTAGAAACATTTTAGTTCCAAGCAAATTGGGATCATTGGTCACCCCTAGATACAGGTCTTGCATTTCATTATCCAGTGCTGTTAAAAAAGCATCATTTCTCAAAATGTAGTGAATAAGCATTATTTTGCTCAAGAATCTGTTTAGGCAGGAGCGGCACATCCTGCCCAGCTCAGCCACTCCACGCTAACCAGAGCAGCTGGGGTGTGGAATCACTGGAAGGTTTTCTTTGTTCCACAACTGGCTCCTGTTCTAAGTCGACTCAACCAACTGGAACCAGAAAAGGTGACACCTCAGGCATCTCAAGCTCTGGGTAGTACCACCACTATGGCTGCTGGGTGGATGGACTACTAGAAGTAAGCACAGGGGTCTCAGGGATCCCAAAGAGAGAATGGCAGGCAGGTGGAGGAAGCTCTACCATTATAGAACATCAATCCTGAAGCAGTCACAGGCATCCAGATCCCAGGGGCAGAAACAGATCCCACTGTCCATGGTCACTGTTGACCTCACCTTGTATAGAAGAGTGTCACAGGAGATGCTCACTACAGGGTGGTGGTGTCATTTTCAGGAAGTCCACTCAGCCACATCTTAGCTCTTGCCTCAGCACAATGAGAGACTATTCTTCCCCCTCCTTTTCTTCTTCCTATTCCATGGAGTTATTGGGCACCTACCATGTGCTAGAACAAGAATTAGGGGTACTTCTACAAATGCATCCATATTTTTTAGAAGGAAGGTCTGAAGTGTGATTCCAGTGACTTGGGGAGCTGAGGCAAGAAGATCCCAAGTTTGAGGCCAGCCTCAGCTACTTAGTGAGACCCTGTCTCAAAAAATATAAAGGGCTGGGAGCCAGGCACAGTGGCACATACCTATAATCCCAGTGACTCTGGAGGCTGAGATAGGAGGATTGTGAGTTTTGAAGCCAGCCTCAGCAACTTAAAAAGACCATGTCTCAAACTTAAAAAAAGAAAAAAGGGTGGGGATGGGGTGTAGCTCAGTGGTAAAGTTCCCCTGGGTTCAAGCCCCAGTTTAAAAGAAAAACAAAAACAAAAAGCAAAAAACAAGGGAGCTCTAGTACTAGGAGCCTGAGACAGCTTCTGACTCTGGAAGAGAAACAAGTCTGGCACTGCTATGAGTGTCTGAACTCAGGGACCAGGTGGGAGAGTGTCAGGAGGGAATAAGGGAGAGAATTTCTGCCGCTGCTTCTTTGAAGCTTTTCTGGATAAACGGTTGATAAAGACCACAATCCTCCTCACCCAGGTGAAGGCTTTAGGGGTTTCAAAACACTTTTCCCCTCGTCACCCTATTTGATTTAAAATTGATTTTAAGAGCAATCCCCGTAACACAAAGGGCAGCTGTCTGGTGTCTGTTTCCTCTACATGACAGGGGAGATCCTCAGGGGGCTAGGACTCTTCTAGAGTCATCACTGAATCTTCAGGATCCAGCAACACAGAGCACAGGGCCCATATTTTAACTCCCATCCATATTGGGAGAACTTTGTGAACTTGTGCAAATCACAAGCAGTCTTTCTAGCCGGGCACAGAGGTACACACCTGTAATCCCAGTGGCTTGGGAGATTGAGACCGGAGGATCACAAGTTCAAGTTTGAAGCCAGCCTCAGCAATTAGGTGAAGCCCTAAGCAACTTAGGGAAGACCCTGTCTCAAAACAAAAAAATAAATAAATAAATAAAAAGGGCTGGGAATGTGGCTCAGCGGTAAATTGCCTCTGGGTTCAATTCTTAGTACCAAAAAACAAAGAAACCCCCACAAAACACAAAAGCAGCCTCTTTGGACTGTCAGCCTATCCCAGAGCGTTAATTTCAGTCCCAGCCTTGGCCAGGCTACAACCTATTTAATAGCTGGTGGTCACCCCACTCTCCACTGCCAACCTCCTAGATAGATATTTATGCCAGGCAGCTGGTGATGGCTTAGGAGAGAATTTTCACCAGCCTTCTAGGAGCCAAGGGGGTCACAGCCTGGATTCTCACTTTACTGGATTTGGCGCCATCTAGTGGACTTATCTGGGCCTACAGGGACCACAGGCTTTTGTATGGCTCAGAAACAAAACCAGCCACACAAAGTGCCTTTAGAACCCCAGCCTAGACACTCCCCTGCCCCGTTCAGTGTGCACTGCCAGCTGCCTTCCCAACACCAAGTCAGCAAGCCTTCAGCTCATGTCAACAGGGCCTCAAACTGAGACTCTTCCCCTGAGATCCTAGCCCTGGCCTCAACTGTGTGTGTAAAGGTGGACATTGGTCATAATGTAGCAGAGGGCAACTAAAAAGTCAGTGGAGATGGTGAGTACCCATTCTGTGCAATATTGTGCCACGGGTCAAAGAAGATACTAGATTGGAGACATGCAATCCATCTATAAAAAAATAGCGTGGAGCTAGGGGTGCGCCTCAGTGTTAGAGCACATGCACCAGACCCTGGGTTCCATCCCAGAACCCCGGAGGAAGGGAGGTCGGTGTGAAATAAGGCTGGTCAGGACATATGGTAATAATGGTGACTAATAATGGTCACCCCCCACTTAGGGGGTTGGATTGGAGAAAGGTGAAGGAGGCTTATAATTTCACATGCCCTTGTGGGTTTTTTTGGGGGGGTACTGGTGATTTAACCACGTGGTGCTTAACCACTGACTGACTGCATCCCCAGCCCTTTTTAAATTTTTACTTATTTATTCATTTACTTATTTTTTAAAGAGAGAGGGACAGTGGGGGTGGGCAGAATCAATTTTATATTTAGTTTTTCATTTGGCTTTCATTGCTCTGACACTTTTGTTGTACAGGTGGTGCTGCGGTTTGAAATCGCATCCCTGTGCATGCAAGGCAAGTGCTTTAGCCACTGAGCCACTCCAGGCCCTATTTATTTATTTTTTTAAAGAGATAGGGAGAGAGTGAGAAAGAGAGAATCAATTTTTGTTTATTTTTTTCCATCTGGCCTTAATTTTTCCAACACTTAATTGTGTATGTGGTGCTGGGCTTTGAACCCGAGTCCTTGCACATCCCAGGCAAGCAAGCACTCCAATTGCTGAGCCACCGCTTCAACCACCCCCCTCCTTTTTTATTTTGAGACAGGATATCACTAAGTTACTTAGGGTCTCACTCAGTTGCTGAGGCTGGCTTTGAATTTGCAATCCTCCTGCCTCAGCCTACCATGTGATTGGGATTACAGGAGGGCACCATTGCACCTGGCATGGTATCCTTTTAAGTCAAGACAAAGGTAAACTCAACAAACAAGTTCTGTTGCCTTCATCTGAAGTCTGAGTCCCTTCTGCTCTGGAAGCTGCTTCAAGGATGAGCAGCCCTTGGGCTGGAGCAGTTGCTCAGTGGTTAGAGCACTTGCCTGGCATGTGCAAGAACCCAAGTTCAAACCCCAGCACCACCTACACAACTGGGTGTCAGAGAAACCAGAACCAGATGAAAAATAAATAAAAATTGATTCTCTCTTTCTCTCCCTCTCTCTCTCTCTCACTCTTTCTTCTCCTCTCTCTTAAAAAAATAAAAAGGATAAGCAGCCCTGGCCTTCTGGCCCAACTTCCCCGCACCCACCCAGCAGCCACCCCTCTCCTGCCCAGGCATCCTTCTCAGCTTCTGCAGCTTAATCCCAGCCTGGTGGGCCATTCAGAAGCACTGGTTATTGCTCCTACTTTAACCCTTCCTGGCTCTCAGTAGTGAACATGTGGTGGACTAACAAGCGTCCACATGCTTTTCCTCACTGGGGGCAATTGTCTCTGTGGGGACCATCAGGAGAGGCAGGGTCCCTCCTCCGACTTCTGGCTGAATGAGGCCAGCTATTCCTTCTGCCTCCCCTGGACAGCTGGACTGACCAGGGAAAGCTGCAAGACATTAGTCTTCCCTTGACACTGCAGTGTCTAGTGCACCATCTAATGATGAGGAGCTGAGGAGCTGGAAGAAGAGGGGCCCACCAGACAATCCTCAGCCCAAGGGTCTCAGCAAACATTTGCAAGAGATGGAATGAGTGCTTACTATAGTACACTGTCCTTTTACTTTTATTTATTTATATGTTTACCATACCAGAGATTGAATCCAGGACCTCAAGCACACCTGGCAAGCCCTCTACCACTGGTCAACCCCCATCCTGGCTTTCCATTTAATTTTGAAACAGAGTTTAGCTAAACTTGCAGTCGTCCTGCCTCAGCCTCCTGAGTACCTGGGATTACTGGTGTGCACCATGGCACCCAGCTCACTGTCATGAGCTGTAAACAGCAGGGCTTATTTCATCCAACCTCTGCCCCACCTTCAGAGGGGCCACTTTACACAGGTGCCCTTACTACTTTCTGGGACCCTGCTATTTCTTTCTTTCTTTCTTTTTTTAAGAGAAAGGGACAGTGAGAGAGAGAGAGAGAGAAAGAATTTTTTTAAAAATTTAGTTCTCCACGTGGCCTTTGTTGCTCCAACATAGTTGTGTACATAGTTGTGTACCTGGTGCTGGGCTTGGAACCCGCGTACCTATGCATGCTGGGCAAGCTCCATAACCGCAGGCCCCCGCTCCAACCCCCCCTGCTATTTTGAATGATGGCATCTCCTCCAAAATTCATGTGAAAACAATGCAATGCAATAGTATTAAGAGTCATAATGAATAGGATTAGCACCTTTATAAAAAATATGGAGATTGAAAGGGGCAGTTTCTTTCAATATTGTAGAAAACAATTTTTTTTCTTTCAGTGCTGGGGATGAAACCCAGGGCCCAAGCACTGGACCACTGAACTACACCCCCCCCCCCAGGATAGTCCAGTCCCTTTGCCAAGTGAGGACACAGCACTCCTCTCTCTGGATGCAGCAACAAGGTGCCATCTTGAAGTGGAAAGCGGTCCTACCCAGACACCAAAGTTGGTGTGTCTTCATGTTGGACTTACCAGCCTCCAAAACCGTTAAAATAAATTTCTGTTGTTTATAAATTACCCATTTTATTACAGCAGCACAAACAGACTAAGACAGTCCCTAAGCCAGTCCTCAACACCTCCTCAGCCTCATTTCCACCAGGCCAACCTTCCTTCCAGTCACACAAGCTGATCCTTGGGCAGGTCCTCTTGTCAGGTAAACCCCCTGGGCTCCAGCAGGCTTAAAGCATCCCGTCAGATCTTTTCCATCCTCTCTTCCCCGCCAGCACCCACACAGCTCAGATTCTACTCCATCATGCAACAAACACTTAGATATTTTCTGAGCACCTATTATAGGCCAGCTTCTGGAGCGTGCAGGCAAAGGCCCTGCAAAGGGCTCCTCAGTCCCAGGGCCAGCTCCGCGTCTTCTGAGGTCTCTTAGGAGCACTTGCTCAGCACCCTTTATAGCAACCTCCTGTAGGCTGCTCGCCGGCGCTGCAGCTGTGCTGCCTGAGCTGCGGGTCTGCAAGAAAGGCCCAACTGTGCGCCTGCGCGAATCCCTCCCTCCGGGTTGCCACTGGCCACTCAGAAGTGGCAGGCCAACATCTAGGAGCTGGGACAAGCGCCCAAGAAGTTGCACTGCGAAGGATTACAGTCCAGAAAGCGGCGCCTCGGATGGACTCTATAAACAAGGGCGATTTCTTTTTAACAAGGGCGATTTTTTTTTAATTAGATGGATATAGAATTACAGTTGAGGGGGAAACATTATCAAACATTCAAGAACCAATGTATATATACTTAGGTATCCAGGGCTAATGCCATGTCATGGATGCCCAGCTTGGGTTCCCCATGTTACTGTTTCCCCCAGAAGAACCCCTGAATTAAATGGATATCTCGTGGAGGACAGAGATCTCCTTCTGAGATGATTCCCCCATATTCCCACCTCCAGTCTCCTAGGTGTTCTTCCTACACCCTCCAGACCCCTGTCCCCCACCCTACGCCTCCAAGTGTCCTAGGGAGTCATCTCCCTGTTGCGTTGAGAATCATACAATTTGAAGTTATTATTAGCTTAGCCGTATAACATACTGCTTCCTGATGTATTCTAGCTTCCACAGATGAGAGAAACCATTTGGCCATAAGGGCGATTTTTAAAACTATGCCAAACCATGTCTCCAATTGCCACTGGGGCGCCCTTCCCTAAACTCCTGCCTCGGGTTTTCCCAAGGAAGGGACGCGGAGGCTGCAGGAGCCGAGGAGGCCTGAAGAGGCCTGGGGCGCTCGCTGGGCCCCAGCAGATCTGAGTTCGGTCCTGTCTGTGACTTTCAGCCAGTTCCCTCTACTCCTCGGCCACCGGCGCCAGCCGCTCTTCTCCTCGGGGACCGACCCCACGCAGCTACCCCCGGCCTGCTGCCCGGCGCTCCCCGGGGGCCCTCGGGCGGGGCTGGGCGGCCGAACAAAGCGGCGCGCGGGGTAGGGGAGCCTCGGCGTCCGGGGCCGGGGGTACTTGGTGCAACGGCGGGGTGCGGTCCGCCCCCCCCCCCCCACGGGCTCTCGGAGAGCTGGGCGACGCAACGCACAATAGCCACCATTTCTGTTCCGTGCGGCAGTCCCCATCCACTCCAGCCTGGGACACGGGCCGCGAGGGCGCTCCTTGCCCATTCGAAGGGCCAGGTGTCGCCGCTGATTTCACAGAAGTTAGGTGTTGCCAAACATATGTTTCCTTTTTTGTAAATATAAAAACGCGGCCACGAGTCCCAGTGGCTCCGGCGCGCGGTAGTCTCCACCCGCTGCCAGAGATTTCGCGCTTCCTGCTGACGCGCCCAGAGGCCACCAGAGGGCGTCGGAGCGCCGTCACCTAGGCCCTCCAGCGCTCCAGCCCACCTCCACCCGGCGGAGCGCTGACCCAGGTCGAGCCCTCTCCCGGACCTGAACGATGAGGCCACCAGCCTGAGAACCGAGTTGGATCACTGTATGACCTCAGGGCACTTGCTGGCCCTACTCGTGCCTTGGTTTCCCGCCTACAGACTGGACAACGAGCACTTCCTGTGTAATGAATGGTACGATGACGAGGTGCCTCACAACCCCATGCCTGGCATTGAGGGAGAAAGCAGCTTTGCCATCTCTAGAAGCCCCCATAGGGTCTTAGAGCCTCAAATTCCCAGGTGCTCCTACCATCACATTGATCTTTGTCATTGCTCAATAAAACCATGAGCAAACCTTCCTTTGAGCATTTCATAAAAGATCTGTTCCATGCAGGAGACAAGCAGAAGCTAATGATCTGCTTGAAAAAAGGGATTTGCAAAAAGATTTCCCTTAATGAATAAATTGTAGGCAAGTCACTTTTGTAACTAGAATTTTAATAATAGGCCAAGTGAGATTTAGACATGAATCCTTTTGTAAAATAAATTCTTCCTTGGTAAAAATAGCTATGGGTTTGCTATGGCTTGGGTCATATGTTAAAGGCTTGGGGCCACTGGGAGGTGGTAGAATTCTCAAGAGATGGGGCCTGGCCAGAGGTGGTGCTGCAGCCTGTAATCCCAGAGACTCAGGAAACTGAGGCAGGAGCATTTCAGTTAGGAGGCCAGCATCATCAACTTAAACCCTGTCTCAAAAAACAAAATCAACTTAGACCCTGTCTCAAAAAACAAAAAGGGCTGGGCCCCTTAGTGCTGGGTAGGGACCCATTACTATATACCACTGCTCATGCACTGTTTTTAAATTGCTGAACTTTGTAAATTTTTCAGTAAGTCCAAAAAGCCAGTGGAACACACACAGGCTCACCCTTGTGTTGGCTGAGGAAGTGGCAGAAGCTGTGTTGAGGTTTGGCAGGGCCCTCTTCACTCCCCTTTAGAACAGTTCTCCCTCTCCAGTGCCTCAGACTGAGAATCAATTTTATTTATTCATCTGGTTTTTTGTTTCTCCGACACTCAGTTGTGTATGTGGTGCTGGATGCTTGTGCATGCCAGGCAAGTGCTCTAATAATTTAGCAACCATTTCAGCCCCAATGAAGAGATTTTTATAAGACCATAAGACCTTTTATTATTTATTTATTTATTATATTTTGGTACTGGGAATTGAACCCAGGGTCTCTCTATCACTGAGCTCCATCCCCAGCCCTTTGTACTTTTTGAGACAATGTTTCCACAAGTTGCCCAGGCTGGAATTGAACTTGTGATTCTTCTGTCTTAGATGCTGGGATTACAGTGGTGTGCCACTGTACCCCACTAGGTCTTTTTATAGTGCTTCTTACTTCCTAATACTGGGGTGAAGGAATGACTTCACCATTTATGAGCTATGTGACTTGAGGCAAGTTGCTAAACCTCTCTGAGATTCAGCATCCTCGTCTATAAAGTGGAATCTAGGGTAATTTACGGAGAGATCTCCCAGGGGAGGCTTGGCCATAAGGCTGAGAAGGATTCTAAGGGAGCTTTCTCTGGCCATAACCAAAAGATAGCCTGAGTAACAGGGAATGCTGAGATAGCCCAGACCCTCTACCCTGAAGCTGTTGGTCTCTCCTCCATCTTCCCTCATCCTTCTGGGACTCTTCGAATGCTCTGGGCTTCATCACTAGTGTTCCCTATTGTCTGGTGATGTCTAAGGATATGTTCCTGTGTGATTTGTAAGTGATTGAGTATTGAGGGTCCCCTGAGGACTCCTGTCTGGGTCAGGAACAGAAAGGGAGGAAGCTCTCTTGGCCACCCTAGTCAGGAGGCCCATCCATGTTTTGGCTTTGCCACTGACCATGCCATCTCCTCTTGGGGCCTCACTCCATCCCATCAGGGGCTGCTCTGGGAGGTATCTCAGGCCACCTCACACCTCCCAGCAGTCAGCAGAACTTGTTATGCTTTATTCAAGCCCTAAACTTCCTCCCTTAGAAATATGCTTCTAGGACTCAGGTTTGAACCCCAACACCACACATGCAACTAAGTGTCAGAGAAACTAAACCATATGAAAAAATAAATAAAATTGAAACTCTCTCTCTTTCTCACTCTCTCTCTCTCTCTGGCTGTATCTTTAAAAAAAATGCTTATACAAACCTTTTCACACAAGGAAGGTCTAACTATGCCCCACCTACCAAAGCAGCCCAACCAATAGTCAAAGACCTGGGTTAAGAATTTGCTCTTCAGCTGTGTGTGGTGGTGGACTCCTGTAATCCTAGCAACTCAAGAGGCTCAGACAGGAGGACCATGAGTTGGAGACCCAACTTCAGCATCTTATAAGACCCTTAGCACTTTAACAAGACCCTGTCTCAAAATAAAAAATAAAGGGCTGGGGATATAGCTCAGTGTAAAGCATCCCTGGGTTCAATCTCTACTTTAAGTAAAAAGTAAAAGCTGATTTAACTAAAAGCTGATTCCTCACCTCCTCATCCCCCACCCCATTCTCCTTCTTCCTTTCTCCTCCCCTCCTCCACCCAGTGGACTGCAGTCCAAGGTCAGAGGGGAGGCAGACCCCACAAACCCCCTTCACTGCCAGGACAATTGTAATTGATGAACCTAGATAGAGGCCACCCCAGGCAAGGAGTTGGATTGGGCACCACACTATGAGATGTATGGCTCACCACATCACATTCATTGTCACTATTGTTCACCTGTCTGTTAGTGTCAGGGGTTTCCTTGATGAACTTTCCAGCTGACATCTGCTGATACCCCTCAAGAGGGAACATGCCCCCCACTGGAGCAGGGCACCTGATGAGGGAGAATCCAACTCCCTTTCCTGACCTAATTCCCCAAAGCATCAACAGCACCTTGCCCACAGTACAATTGGCATTTGCCCCCAACCTAAACGGCAAGAGAGGAACCCCCCACACAGACACACACGAGACAGTCAAGGCCTCACATGGTGTGTGTGTGTGGTGGGGATCAGAGAACCCCAACACAGATTTTCTAGTACCTGAGGTCCCTGATCAGCTTGAGCAGAGCTGTGGGGCATTCCTAAAGACCTAAAGACCCCTCTAGGCCCAAGAAAGGCAAGCAGCTTCTCTGCTCTCAGGGAGACAAGATTAGCAAGAGGTCACTAACATCTGTCCCCACCAGCTTAGCCAGAGCCAACAGATTCACTTTTTGCTCCTGGGTTCTCCCAGGTCCTTAGACCCTCCCTAGCTCTGCTCTCCTCTAGCCTCGCCTTTCAATGACACCTGTACCAGTCCTGCCTCCACCACTGGAGATGGAGGTGCTCCTGACAGGTAGGACCATTATCACACCTCCAGGAAATGTTCACCACATACCTGAGAGCTGAAACTGCTCAGCTGGAACACAGAACACTGAACTCCTGGCTCCACAGACCAAGCTGAGCCAGAGTGCTGGGTGCTAGGGAAGGGAGAACCTCTATCCCTGAATATCCTTGTGCCCCTTTTATTTATTTACTTGGGACAGAGGGTCTCACTATGTTGTGTAGGCTCGCCTTGGACTCCTAGGCTCAAGTCATCCTCCTGCGTAGCAGGGATTACAGGGATGTGCTACTCTGCCTTTCACCCTTTTTAAATTTGAACTATTGGACTGAGGGTGTAGCTCAGTAGTAGAGTTCATGCCTAGCGTGTGTGAGACCCTGGGTTCCATCCCCAGAACCACAAAGGAAAAAAAAATTCAATGTGAACTATGTGAATATGCCTTCTATAACACATGCCTAAGAAAAAGCTTTATAAACATATCAAGGGGAAAAAATCACAACAGAGCAACATACACATCTTTTAGGAAATTCACCAATAAAAGGACCAAAGTATGAATGTCCAGGCAGGATTCTGCAGTGAGCCGGCCACTAGCTTCACTGGGGTACAACTGGGAGGCACATGGGAGAAGCTGGGGCATTGCCCATCCTTCAGGGCCAGGTTCTGCCCACCAACATCCCTGCCCCCAAACGAACTCTCTGTTCCCCATCACCCTTCTGCTCTTCTCAGGCAGGGTGGTTAGGATAGTGCCAGAGTTAACCATTTACTAGGTTCCCATCTCCCACCTGTTTCTTGTAGTTTTGAACTGTCTTTATTTCTCCTTCCCCAAGGCCTCTGGCAATGCACTGCTAAGTGCATTAGTGAGGAGGTGGGGGAGAAGGGAGAAGGCCATGTAGGATTAGCCTGGGAGCATAAAAGCTTTTCTGTGACATCAGGAAGGCCCCCATGTTCCCCTGGGTACCTCAGCAGTAGGGTTCAGGTTTCTGGGCTGTGCCTGAGGTCCTAACACAGGCATCCTTTTTAGTCCTGACAATAAGAAACCTAACACTGGTGACCAGTGACCTTGCTCTCTGGCCAGTGAAGAAGAGGGTAGAGGTCTTCTTATCAGAGGATGAACTCCTTCCCATCCTCACCTGTGGGGCCAGGGCCAGAGGTGAGAGAAGGCCCTGGCCTCCACATATCCTCAGCTGAACATCACACCTTGCACACTTGCAGAGGGGACACAGAAGGATTCAGCAGAAAGCAAAAGCTGCGTCGCACTTATAAAACTGACTGGATTTTGAATGTATTCCCTGAATCTATCCACAGACACATTCACAAAGGGTGCAGCCTTATTGGCTCAAAATGTTTGGGTTCAACCTCCAACCAGTCCCTGGCTCACAAGGATAGCCCCTAGAAAGGCAGCCTTGAAAATAAACACTAGACTGAGCAGAAATATGAGCACCCACACATTGTATGGAGAAGAGGAAGACAGACTCCATAGATTTTGCCCAGCTAGCCACGAAACAAACAAAACAGCAATGTTGGGGACAAGGAATCAAAGATGTAACAAGATATAATGTAAAATGCCCAATTTTCAACAACAACATGAGGCCTGTAAACAGGAAAACGTGACCCATACTGTGGAAAAAAGCAGTCAATAGAAACTCACTGAGGGGGCCTAGATGTTGGACTTTGTCTCTCTCCTGTGCCAATTTCCTGGGAAGAGACTCTGATGGGACCAGGGGTCTGTCCCTGATGTTATCAACTGTGGTGGAGGTGGGGGTGGAGCTAATAGAGAAAATTTGTAATACCATAGTAGGAAGAATCTACCTCTTTGAATCTGTATGGATGAAGATCCATCTCTAGAAAAAAGAGGGGATTGGTTCCAGTCTAGGTAGACATCCTCAAAGGTTGTCACCCTTGTATCTTTCTGAAAGTATAAATAGTAATGCCCCCAAAGAGCACAAAGATACTCATACTTATTCTGTCCTATCAGGAGGAGGACATTTATCATTTGAAAGCCATTTCTTTCAGCGAGTGCTTTGCAAAATTCCTCCCCATGAAGGGGCTGTGTAGAATTGGAAGTAGGAGGGGCAGTGGGAAGAGAGCTCCTAGCCCCTAAACTCCTTTTTAGTTACCCTGTCTCAGAAGTGGTGGCACCATTCTACTTAATGTAAATTACACTCAAAGAAATGGTTACTGGATCTTCCCTTTTTTTCCCTTTGACTCGATTTCTGCCCATGATCAAGATGGGGCTATATGACCAGGACATGGATGGGAGCCCTGACAACACTCAGGGTGGGCCCTGTGTGAAATGCAGCTCCAAAGTCACAAGGAGAAGACAAAAGAATCAGGAACAAGAAAAATAAAAGGTATTAAAATAGGCTTAGCTACTTTGGGGTTTTCCTTTGTGTTTATTTTTAGCAAGGATTGTGTGCCTAACTCTGCATTAAAATAGCTGATGCTACCAGTCATTGTTCCAGGTCCTCACACACTGCAGCCTGGCAGGCTTTCTGCAGCCAAAAGTGAAGGCAGCTGGCAGGGCCTGGCCCACCCAAGCAGAGCAGCAGGCATTTATTTCACAGACCCCCCTCACTGAACCCTCCTGGGCGTGAATGCAAACAGAAGCAGGGTGCTTTGGGTAAGGCTCAGAGGCTGGGAAAGCTCAGAGGAGGCCACCATGCTTGAAGACTTAAGCTTTCAAAATCATCTCCTGCTGACTGTAGCTGATGGAAGACTGAAATTTCTGTGCTAGAAGACCATGCTTAGCATCCCAGGGAGGCAGATACCATGGCCAGCTCTCCTCACACTCCATTAGAGGCTTTCCTTTGAGTACTTTTTCTTGGAGGTGGCTTAGGGAGGACTTTCTAGTTGGCAAATCCTGTCTTAAAATGTCTGATTCTGTCATATCCTCCCCTCTAGCCCACTCCTGGGAGGAACACTTGTGCTTGAGGAAGAGGTAAAAGGTAGGAAAGGGAAGGGTCAAGAAGGGAGTGAACCCTGGAGGCTGGAGGGAGAAAGTTCATGAGACAAACTTCTCATTGCCTTTTCAAGCCTTGGCCTTGATGTCAATGATCTGGTGCCAGTGACCTCCATGAAGAGCTGGACAGAGTCCCTAAGCACAGTGGGGCTGATAATCCTGAGCAGGAAGGTTGCCATAGTGTCTACAACTGACTCTAGAATACTGGGGAAAAAAGACTGTGATATCTCTGTATGTGAAGACTCAAATTTATACCCTGAGGACAGTTGTTTGAAGCACCCAAGTCAGGTTCCAGATGTGACTATGTCAACTGTTTCAAATATATTTATCAAAATGTGCACCTGAGGGGTGTGAAAAATGCAAGTTGTTTGGCAAAATGATTGATGTTCCAGACGTGATGGGCTCGAAAGCCTGAGCAGGCACTTCTGCCTGGGGAACGAAGGGGATTATGAAATTCTGGCAAGCTCCCAGGTCTCCAGTTCCATATGTTCCTGTGGCTCCCCTTAGGGGATCCTTGTTTTGGCTAATACTGCAAGATGAATACAGTTTTCTTTTCTTCCAAGGGACTCTTTCCTGAAAGATGTTTGCCAAACTGGGCGATCTCAACGACAGGTAACAGCACTATAACCTGAGCAGATTACTTAACTTCTCTGAGTTCCATTTCCCGCTTCAGTCCTTTAGAGATGTCAGCCTTGCAAGGTGGTGGTGAGGACCAAACATTCAAATTAGTTTCTGTTGTAGCGCCCTCCGAACGTGAGGCTGGAGCAAGGTCAGACCAGAGTCCCAACTTCATGGCCCTGGCCTCAACATTCCCGGCTCCCCGCGAGCGGCTGCTCCCGGGATGCTCCTCGCCTTAACGCGTCTTTCCTCCCTGTCCGAGCCCCGACTTCTGGTGGCCCAGCGGCCCTCTCCCCTGGGCTCCTTCCTCCGCCTCTCCGAAGAGAAACTATGAGCTGGCGTCCACACTCTCAGTTTCGTCGCAGCCCGGGTGTCCTTTTGTCTCCCTCGGCGCTTCGCTCCCGAGGGAAGCCACTGAGCTCTGGCCTGTTCCCACGGTGGCGGTGAGTGGGTGTGACTGGGAGTCCCCGGGCCGGCCAAGGATAGTCGGCCTGGACGCAGCAGCTGCAGGTTCCACTCTCTCCTGCAGCCTTGAACTTGGCCCTCCCCCACCCCCAGCACTGAAAGCAACTGCCAGGAACTGAAATATTAATAGGTACAAACTTCCTGGAAAGATTTTCGTCTTCAAGATAGAAGACTCCGCCTTGTCCGCCGAAATAAATAAATACATAAAGGGCAGCTCAGGAGACAGGCGGCCGGGCAGCCAGGGCCTGCAGGATTGGCTCGCAGCTACGCCGTCCCGAGGGACTTTCGTCCACGGTCAGCGCGCTCGGGTCACAGACTCTGGGTTGAGCTGCGGGCGCGACGCCGCGGGGAAGGGGTCTAGACTCTCCTTTGTAAGCCGGGGTCGGGCGCGCGCCGGCAGCGGGGACGCCCCTCGCGCGCGCACCCGGGCACGCACACATCCAGCCCCCGCCCCGCCCCGCCCCGCCCGCGGCGGCTCCTCCTCCAGAACAAAGCCCCGCCGGCTATCGGCTCTAGTCCACCGCGTCGCTGTCACTCAGGGTCCTCAAAACAAACCCCCACCTGGGTTCGAGATTCGCGGTTTGCTTTTCAGAGTTCTTCGGCAGTGCTCCGTCCCGGAGTCCCTGGGCCCGGGAAGCAGTAGTACGGGAGGAGACCAGCCCGCCTCCCCCTTCCGCCCAGAGGCCCGGGAGGGAAACCAGGAAGACTCACTGCACTCCCCGCTTCCTCGGACGCCGCGGGGCCAAGGTGTTGCAGGCAGCCAGGCGCCGGTGCCTACGCACGTCCCTCACGCTCCCCAGCTCCGGCGTGGGGCTTCGGAAAGGAGCAACTGCCTCTCGATTTGCTTCAGCTCCCTACCAGGAAACCATCATTCGTTCATTTAAAATATTTATTGAACGCCTAATCCAGGCAGTATTCTATGCACTGGAGACTCAGCAGAAAAAAAGGGACCCGAAAATTCCTGCCCTGCCAGAGCTTGTTTTGAAATGGGGAAAGACAGGACGTTAAATGTAAAATGTAGTATGGTACAAAGTGATAAAGGCTCAAAGGAACTGAAGCAGAAGGCCACCGTAAGGACTTGGGCTTCTCTCCTGGGTGAGGAGCAGTCATGCAGGGTTCTAAGCAGAGAGAGGAGAGACCCGGTCTGACGTGGTGTGTGTGTGTGTGTGTGTGTTTTAAAGCAGCACTCTGGCACTCTGGGCTGATGTGCAGACCGCAGGGCAGGGACAAAAGTAGTGGCATCAGTCAGGAGGATCTTACAGTAATCCCAGTAAAGATTACTGAGGCTGAACTGGAGCGGTAGGAGCAGAAGTGATGGGCAAGAGTGGGATTCTGGGAATATTTTGGAGGAAAGGGCTCCAGGCCAGCTATGGGAAGGGTGAGAGACATGAAGGTTTTGGCCTGAGCAACAGAAAGAAACCATTAAATTAGAGAGAGAAAATTTGCCTTGCTTGTTAGGTGGGGGTGGGACTGTCAGGAACATAGTTTCCAACGTTTGAGGTTTGAGACACCATTAGACATCCAAGCGGAGGGTTGAACAAACCCTGGTCAGACAGGTCTGCAGTGCAGAGATGCGGCTGGGGATAAATAGTGGGAGGCAGCAGCACACACCTGCTGGTATTGAAAGCCACTGGTTCCTGAGATCCGTCAGTTTTGTGCTGTCCACTATGGTAACCACTAACCAGTCATGTGTAGTTATTGATCATTTGGCCTTAGAAACTGATTGGAGAACTGAAATTTTAATTTTAATTTAAATGGAAAAAACCGAATTTGTTTCAGTTTTTAAAATTTTTAACTATGGGGGCTGGAGCAGTGGCTCAGCGGTTATGGCACTTGCCTGGCATGTGCAAGTCTATGGGTTCAAACACCAGCACCACGTTCGCAACCAAGTGTCCCAGCAATGAAAGCTACATAAAAATTAAATAAAATTGATTCAGTCTCTCTCTCTCACTGTCCCTCTCTCTTAAAATTTTTTTAAAAAATAAAGAAAGAGAAAGACAGAATCAATTTTATTTAGTTTTTCATGTGGCTTTCATTGCTTGGACACTAGGTGTGTACATGGTGCTGGTGTTTGAACCCACAGACCCACACATGCCAGGCAAGTGCTGTAACCGCTGAGCCACCGCTCCAGCCCCTGTCCCTCTCCCTTTAGAAACAAAAAAAAATTTAAGTATGCTCAGAACAATTTGGTATGCACTTTTTCAACCGCAGAGTTTATTAAATCTAAATATGAATAAATTTTTGATGAAAAATTAGAGTCCAAATTGAGATAGTGTGACATACACACTGGATTTCAGAAAATTAGCACAAAAATGTAAAATATCTTTAATAAATTTTATATTGATCACATGTTTAAATATACTTATTAACTATGTTGGGTTAAGTAAAATGTCATTAAAATTAATTTTACTGTTTCTTTTTAAGCCACCCCAGTAGGTGCTGGGGATTGAACTCAGTGCCTCAGGCATGAAGTGCTCTACCACTGATCCATACTCCCAGTCTGCTTTTTTTTTTTTAAGAGAGAGGGACAGTGAGAGAGACAGAGAAAGAGAGAAACAACTTTATTTTTAGTTGTTCACATGGCCTTAGTTGCTCCAACACTTAGTTGTGTATGTGATGCTGGGATTTGAACCCAGGTCCTCGTACTTGCCAGGCAAGCACCGAAACCACTGAGCCACCACTCCAGCCCCCCAGTCTGCTTTTTAACTTTAAAAAAGTGTGGCAGCTAGGTGCAATCACCTGCACCTGTAGTCCCAACTACTTGGAAGGCTGAGGCAAGAGGATCACTTGAGGGGCTGGGGCAGTGACCCAGTGGTATCACGCTTGCCTGGCATGTGCGAGGACTCAGGTTCAAACCCCAGCACCATGTACACAAAGTGTCAGAGCAATGAAAAATTAAATAAAATTGATTCTGTCTTTCTCTCTCTCTCTCTTTAAAGAGGATCATTTGAGCCCAGGAGTTTTACGGACAACATGGGCAGCATAGTGAAACCTTGTCTCAAAAAAATGCATATTATATGTATATATACGTACGTATATATACATACATATATATATATATATATATATATACATGTGTGTGTGTGTGAGTGCGCGCACGTGAACACACATCCCATGCACGGTGGCACATGCCTATAATCCCAGTGGCTCAGGAGGTTGAGATATGAAGGATCTCAAAGTCAGCCTCAGCAACATAGCAAGACCCTAAGCAACTTAGTGAGACCCTGTCTCAAAATAAAAAACAAAAATGGTTGGGGATGTGGTTCAGCCGTTAGGTATACTTTGGTTCAATCCCTGGTACCAAAAAAGAATGTGTGTGTGTGTGTGTGTGTGTGTGTGTGTGTAATTTTTACATTACCTATGTGGTGGTTCACATTCAGTGTTTGTCAGATAGTGCCAGCCAAGGGAGGGAGTGTGGCTACTAGACAAGAGAAGGAGACCACAGATCCAGCCCTGCGTAACTCCCTTACATGGAAGCTAGTGAGATGGGGAAGAATCAGAATGGGCAGAAATGCCTGGAAAGGAAGAGAAAGGCAGAAGGAAAATTAGGCAGATGTGTGGTCCTGGAAATACCTTGAATAGGGAGTTACAGGAGGAGGGAGTGGTCATCTGGCCAGAAGTTTCAGCAAGGTCAAGTACAGAGAATAGAGAATGCAAATTAGGTTTAGCAATGGGGAGATCACTGAGGACATTGGCTAGAGCAGTTTTGGAGGAACAGTGGGGACCAAGCCCAACTGGAGTAGATCCAAGAGAGAGAACAGGAAGGGACGTGGAGGGCCCATTAGCAGAGTTTTTGCTATAATGTGGGAAGAGAAGGGTAGCTGGAGAGGGAAGTGAGACAGAACAGCTTCATAGCAGAGGGTAGAGGGGGCAGAGGGAAGGCTGCCTGTGTCCCTGAGAATGGGAGTGGCAGGTGGGGAAGAGAGAGGACTGAAGATCTGAGTCAGCTGCATGTCACACACAGGAAGTGTAGGGACCTTTGCTGAGGCTGGGAAGTTTTGACCATAGGTACAACAGGGGAGGCAGAGTTCCTGGACCCATATGCAGGGAGGAGGATGAGGTAGTGGTAGGAACTCAAGGAAGTTTCTTCAGACTGCTATAATTTATTCCATTTGATTTTCCCAGTTCACAATTATCTACTTGCCCATCCCTCCATCAAAATTTTTTTGCATTGCAAGGCAAGAAAACAGTTCCCAGTGAAGAAATAGTCCATCTCCTTGCTTCTTGGACACCCAGGACCCAGGCAATGCTAATTCCTTCTTCCCACATTCAGGACCACTCCTTGCAACCTCCACAGGACCTGTTCCCTCTCAGGACACAGGTGACTCCAGTCCTGTCCATAGATGGGGAGGACACAGGTTGAGACATCCACATTCTTATTAGCTCTGTTCTGGAGTCCCCTCTCTAGTAGAAGTAGTTGGAATTTGCCTTGCCCCTTTTTTTGTCACCTTCCTAAAACTGCTTCTTTCTTCCCTCAGAGCTCAGTGCAGTGAATTCAAGCCTTTGGAAGAAGTGACACCCTAATCTACTGTTTCCCAAGCAGCTGTTTTGCAGGTGGAGATCAAAGAGGAGAACCTTCCACAATTCCATATGCATGTTCCCTCTCAAGGATCCTTAACTCTGGGAAGTAGGCTTGGGGAAGGCCTGCAGCAGCAAAAGCTGTTTAAGCACTCTTCCTAAATGGCTTTAATCCTGGATCCTTAAAGTCAGAATGCTGGGCTGGGGATGTAGATGAGTGGCAGAGTGTGTACTTGGTATGCAGGAAGCCTTGGGTTCAATCAGCCGCATAAGTGGGACAAGGGAAAGAAGAAGAATGAAGAATGCAAGTTATAAAACACATTATGGGTTTTACTAACTTGATCTTTCAAAAAGATTCTTCTTTCAAATAGCTCTTTGGCTACTTTTTTTTTGTACTGGAGATTCAACCCAAGGGTGTGTTAACATTGAGCAACATCCCCAGCAGTCCTTTTTATTTTTGGTTTTTAGTAGGGTCTCTCTAAGCTTAGGGCCTTGTTAAATTACTGAGGCTGGCCTCGAACTTGTGATCCTCCTGCCTCAGTATTCCGCATTGCTGAAATTACAGGCATGTGCCACTGTGTCCTGCTTTTTGGGACTTTTGAGTGTTGTTTACTGGTCATTACCCAAATGGCGGAGGAGTGAAAAACTTGACAAACTTAAAATAACCCCGGTTAGGCCTCACCACCAAGTGAATACCAAATGTCAAAAGCAGCTTTGAAATTCATAAAGTAAGTCAATAGGGAACAATGACTACATTGGTAAAAATCTTGTTTGCACAGAATATTTCAAGAAAACATTGGTTAAGAACCAGTATCTTCCCTTAGTTTGGAAGTCAATGAATGAAAATTTTATTTGATAAGTAGCTTTTTAGAAAGATAATTCTTTTGTGAAACAAAGTCAACTTGAATCCAGTTATGTGTGTCTGTCTCTTATACAAAGGAGCCCAAAGGCAGAATTTCTGGATTTTGATGGTGCTATGGTTTGAACGTCAATGTCTCTCCAAATTTTATGTTGAAATCTTTTATTTATTTACTTATTTGGTACTGGATATTGAACCAATGGGTGGTTAACCACTGAGCCACATCCCCAGCCCCCTTTTTTTTGTGTGTAGACAGGGCCTTGCTAAATTGCTGAGGCTGGCTTTGAACTCGAAATCCTCCTGCCTCAGGCTCTCAAGTCTCTGGGATTACAGGCGTGTACCATCACACCTGGCTCTTATGTTGAAATCTTAACCTCTAAAGGATGGTATTATGAGATGAGGCCTTTGGGAGGTGATTAGGTTAGAAAAGTGATACTCTACTGATTGGGATTAGCTCTCTCATAAAAGAAGTGCCAGAGAGCTAGTCGGTTCCTTTTACCATTTGAGGACTCAGTGACAAGATGAAGAAGTGAGCCCTCACTGAATCACCAGGCACTGAATCTACCACCTTGATCTTGGACAACCCAGGCTCCAGAACAGTGAGAAATAAATGTTTGTTGTTTATAAGCCATCAAATTTGTGGTATTCAGTTGTAGCAGCCCCAACAGACCAATACAGATGGCAACTGCATGGTCATAGAAATACAGGCTCGACCATTAGTATCTCATGGCTTTCATTCTCAACTGTGCGTTGTAGAGATAAGATGGCTACTGGCGCTCTAACCATCACCCCTGAGTCCCAAGAAGAGGAGCCAGGAGGACTTAACTGAGAAGTTCTAGATGACATTACTCAACCTGTTGAGTGAGCCCCCTTCAAAAGCCTTTCTCAGAAGTTTCACCCAGGGCTGGAGTGGTGGCTCAGTGGTTACGGCGCTTGCCTGGCATGCATGAGTATGTGAGTTCGAACCCCAGCACCACCTGCACAACAAAGTCTCAGAGCAACTAAAGCCAACTGAAACACTAAATAAAATTGATTCTCTCTTTTTCTCTCTCTCTCACTGTCCCTCTCTCTTTAAGAAGAAGGAGAAGGAGAAGGAGGAGAAGAGGAGTCAACCAGTGACTTCCACTTACATCTCCTTTGGCAACTTGTACCTGCAAGAGAGGCTGGGAAATGTAAGCTGTCTAGCCCTGCACCTCACCAACAAGATAAGGGTAAGTTACCAAGGAAGAAATGGCAAGTGGCTATTGATAGGCAACTGGCAAATTCAGTCCCTGAGGTGAATTCTGTGTTTTGACTTCTTGGGAGGAGAATAATTCTAAGCTGAATTTGAGCCCTCAGACCTACCATATTATATCCAAAGGCAAGGCCCAAGCCAAGGTGACACTGTGACCTTAGGATCCGAGATGGGGGAATTTCTGGAGTCCAGACAACCCATAAAAGGAGCTGACTGAAAGGGTGGTGAGTCATTGGGGTTAGGGAGAAGGGCAGAGTGGGACTGCCTGGTTGGGTGCTTGGTAGCAAAATGCCAGCAAGAGGCACCACTGAGAAGGACCTTGAGATCCTGGAGTGGGCCAGGCTGTGGCCTCATCCCTGTCTCCAGAATTAGGAATGACTTCTCTACTTGGCTTCTCTCATCATGTCCTGCTACCATGGAAGGCAATAGAAATATCTGAGGGCATAAAGATACTCTTTTTGTGCCAAGTGTTGAACTCCCACCTGAACCCAAGCAGTAGGCAGACAACGATTATTACCCTTTTTACAGATGTGAAAACTTGCTTAGCCATATTCCTGGCACTTTGCCATGTTGACAGCACTAGGATGTTGAGCCAAGATCTTGATGCAGCAGGATATTGACAGATGTGAGGCCCTTGTAGCTACAGGGGCCTGAGTGGTAGGAGATGATTGGGGAGCTGGCCTCTCTGCCTTTGTTTCTGGTGTCTCTGGGACCTGGAGCTGAGAAAGCAGCAGTGACAACTCTCTCCGGCTGAGGGAGGGTAACGAAGTGCTAGATCTCACCCTCTGCTTTGCCTGGGACCCCGCCTCCTTTCCAAATGAGCTGGTCTGCAAAGTTACCTCGACAGGACAACTCTGGCTCTGATCCTGCACAGCTCTCTCTCTCTTGGGCTTCCTGCAGGTGAGGAGTGGTGGGGCTGCCTCTCCTCAGTGCCTCCACCCTCAGATGCTGCCCCTGTTCCCCACAGCTTTGCCTTTCACATTTCACTCATGGGTCTGCTGCCTCATCATGACAAATGGGGCCCCACTAGGCCCTGTGGGCCCTTTAGGGGACACCAGATGCATTCTGCCAGCTCCTCCTGCTGCTACTGCCTGCTCCCAATTAAACTTTTCTAAAGAGAATTTGACAGGCCTTGCTGTGTTTTCCCACCAGGACCACCATTGCCCAGACCACAGACTGGTTCATCTGGGGCTAATCATCTGGGGCTGGGGGAGGGAGTGGGGGTGCATGGTTTCCCTGAGGTTCCCTTTTCAGTGGGGGACTTGGGGGCTGGGCACCCACTTGTGAGATTCTGTAGGGTGAGAAGAAGTGGATGAAGATTCTTTACGAGTGAGGTGACACTTGGGCTGGACCAGGATGAAGGGGTTGGAGGAATCCAGAGAACAGAGATGGGGTAGAACACTCCAGAAGAAATGAAGGAGATCAAGCAGATGTTCACAGAGCAGCAGGAAGCCTAGTGTGGCTGAAGAAGGAAATGAGGCAGTTGTGCTGAGGCTAGTCTGGGCAGGGACTGTATTTTGTAAGAGTCGGGATAATGGCTATGTGGGGGAACAGAAAGCAATGGAACTGATATTCTTGGAGCCATCCTCTGAGAATCAGGGAGCAGATGGAGAGACGAGGCAACTGGGAAGGCACCCACACCTTTCCCTGCATCCTTTGTTGTCCATCTTCCTACGTCCAACAGAAGTCAACCTGCTCTGTGACCTGGTGCTTACAGGCTGAAAGGCACTTGCTAGCCCATTGAGTACATTTGGGCTCCTCTCCCTCCCCAAAGCCCTGGCCTCTGGCCAATCAGCTACAACAAGAAGTGGCCTGTGTCACTTCTGGATTAAAAAGTGTAAGTGCTCTGTGGCCTGTCCTCCCATACCACAATGAGTGGTGATTATTATCTACACAGTGACTCTTCTTGTAGCCTGGGTCTTAAGGCACTGGGTGGAGCAGAACCCTGCTCTTCCGTGCTCCTTCTCCCACTATATTGGGTGTGCAACATGAATGAGAGAAAAACTTTGTTGTGTGAAGTTGTTGCATTCTAGACTGACTTAGTGCAGCAGAACCTACCTGAACCTGACTAATAGATCAGCTGAATATAGTTCCCCTCTCAGCATCATGTCCCCTCTACACATAAACACCACTGGGTGAGCCTGCATTTCCCTGGCAGCCATACCTCCACCGTGGGGGAAGGCGGCATCTGCCTGTAGAGGATCAGCCACTGGCAGCAGCATGCAGATTGCATCTGATACACTAGTGGTTCCACCCAGGAAAGAGTGAGGCTGGAGACAAGCCTTGGCCCACAAGACAACAGTCTACTCCCTGAGCTCAGTCTTGCCTCCTCCGCGAAGCTCTGGACTAGGTGAGCTTAGTCATATTACTTCCCCACTTAAAAACCCAGGATAAGCGCTGGAGCAGTGGCTCAGTGGTACCCACTTGCCTGGCTTGAGTGAGGACACGGGTTTGAACCCCAGCACCACGTACACAATTAAGTGTTGGAGCAATGAAAGCCATATGAAAAACTAAATTAAATTATTGATTCTCTCTTTCTCTCTCTCTCTCTCTCTCTCTCTCTGTCCCTCTCTCTAAAAACAAACATACAAACCCAGGGTAACATCCAGATCCCTCATGGAACTTTCCTAGCCATTTGCAACCTGACCCCTTCCAGTCTACTTGGCCTCTTCATCCAGGTTCTGCAGCAACCATTCCCCAGAACTGTGTCTTCCCAACCACGAGTAGGCTCATGGCTCCAATCTATGGCCTATGCCATTCTGCATAGCTAGAATACTCATCAAATGTCACCTGATTCTCCTGAGTCTCTGCCTTTGTCCAGCCTTGACCTCAGCTCTTTGTTTGTTTTTGTTTTTGTTTTTAAAGAGAGAGGGGGACAGTGAGAAAGAGAGAGACAGAATCAATTTTATTTAGTTTATCATGTGGCTTTTGTTGCTCCAACACTTCATTGTGTACGTGGTGCTGTGGTTCAAACACACATCCTTGTACATGCCAGACAAGCACTGTAACCACTGAGCCACCTCTCCAGCCCTTGACCTCAGTTCATGAGCCAGAAAGTCCCTCCAGAAATCCTTCTGCCTCTCTGAGGTGCAGACAAGGAACTGTCTTCGTCCCAAACCCTATGCCAGGCACAGTGCTGGATGGTGCATTCAGAAGTGAACAATATGAACACAGTCTTTGCCATCCTGGAATTGACTGTCATGGAGGCAGCTCTCAGACAAATGAATCTAGAAATCTTTCCTGGAAGGAAAAATAGGGTGGAAGGTTATTTGGGATGTGGGGTGGGGGTTGCCGGGAAGGTCTCCTCTAGGTTTTAAAACTGAGGCCTCCTTGGGTGTGGCTGGCTGGGCAGGGGGTCTGGTGTTGGCAGCAGGCACAGAGAAGAGTGTGGCCCAAGTCATAAGCAAAGTGACAGAGTGAAATAATGACTCAAGCTTCAGAGCCCTGCAAAACCCAAGGCCTTCTCCTTTCCCAGAATTACCCTCTCCTGCTTTTCATTGTCTCCTTTGAAGGTGTTCCTCCAGACCCACCTCTCCTTTTTAGCTAAGGCAGGTGCCAGGGATGCACCAGGTGCTATGCTCAGGTCCTTACATATATTCACCCCCATGTTACCAAGCCAAGTAATTGAAGCCCAGAGAGGTTAAGACTTTTGCAATCCATTGGGCAGCAAGTAGAGAAGCACACAGGCCTTTGCACTGCTGTCTCTGCCCTGTAGGAACCTGGGGCTTGGCTTGTGCCCCACAGCCTGCCCCAGCAGAGGGCTGATCCCCTTCTGCTTTGTCTGTCTTCTTTCTGCCAGGCGGGAGGATTGTGGGAGAGAAGCAAGCCATGGCTACAAGGTTAGCTGCCCGCAGGGGTCCTACACCCCACCATTCTCAATGGAAAGCCCTGACGGTACTGAGCTGAGAAGGGTTAAGTGGCTTAAGTCCCAGACCTCTCAATGCACATTATTTCTGATGCTTGCCCCAAGTGTGTCTGCCAGGATCTCAAAGAAAGCAAAAGTGTCACAATTAATAAAGGGAACAGACTATCATTCAGGCCTGATGATGTGCTGATACCATAATTTCTGTGGTTAAAATCGAGCCCCAATAAATAAAAATCAACCAGGTCCAATGGCAGCTTCAGCAGGTATCAGGGAGGAGCTGAGGGCAAGAACCTGTCTTTGTTGGGTGCCCACCATTCCTGGTGCAGCCACTCATGACTCAAGAGAGCTCTAATTCTGCTACTGAGTGAATTGAAGCTCCTGATGTTCAATCTCATGGCCGAGGTCACAAGGCTAGTGGAAGGGGGGCTGGAGTTGGGACGCAGGACTCTCTGAACAGCAGCACATTGTATGATGGGCAGTGATGGGCTAATGATGAGATGCCAGGCCTCACTTGGTGGTCTGGCAAGAAAGGACCCAGACACTTCCTGGGAAATGATTCCAAGAGGCCTCCTGTTGAGAGATGCCTGGGCCATCCAAGCCACTTTCTGGGCAGGCTTCTTGGAAGTGGCTTTCTGGGATTGTGGTCAAATATTTCTATCAGTGTCTGATCATCTCAATATGATGAAGGTCACTATCATGATACCTGGTTCTCAAGGCTCATGACCTCCAGATGATAAGAAAGGGAGTGGGAAAACAGGGTTAGGCAGGGAAGAAGACTTAGAGACTTGCCAAGGCCAGCAAAATCAAGTTCCAGGAGGTAAAATCAATCTCCTTTCTTCATATGTCTGGAAAATTGTAGTTCCACAATTTGTGGGTGTAATGGTGGTCATGGGTGGGGAAGTTGCAAAGAGGTCAAGTTTCCCAGCCTCCTGAAAACCCATGCTCCATATGGAAGTAGTACTCTGGATAACCTAATGGACTAGAATAGTTTCTAGAAGCAGTGATTTCTCTCAGTACCCTCTAGGGAAGTATTGGGGTGAGATATAAATAAGGAGAGGGCTCAAAGGTAGAGTGCTTGCCTCATATGTGCAAAGCCCTGGGTTCCATCCCCAACTCTGCAAAAAAAAAAAAAAAAAAGTCAAAAAAGAGAAAATTCTCTCTTCCTAGACACTGGGAAAGAATGGCTTTATGGATTTAGGATTCTGAATCACAAGCTGATCTGAGAGAAGCCACCTTTTCTTAAGCACCTGTTATGTTGAGGAACTAATCTAGACGTCGTACATAGTTTTCAAAACTTTGTTGAGGAGGGCCCCTTCCAGCTTAGCTATGGCAGCTAACTCTGCTACCAACCCATCGCAGCTGCTGCCACTAGAGCTTATGGATAAGTGTATAAGATCAAGAATTCACATTGTGACGAAGAGTGATAAGGAAATTGTTGGGATGCTTCTACGATTTGATGATTTTGTCAATACGATGCTGGAAGATGTCACTGAATTTGAAATCACACCAGAAGGAAAAAGGATTACTAAAATAGATCAGATTTTGCTAAACAGAAATAATATAACAATGCTGGTTCCTGGAGCAGAAGGACCTGAATTATGAACGAATTTCCTTGACTTATGCTAGATTCCATTTTGTTTTAAAATGGCAGCAAAAAAGATTTTTTAAAACATCTTTTAATGTTTAGAGTCTCTAAAGCTAATTTTCCTGTTAAAGGGAAATGCTTTGAAGATGTATTGTATGACAATTTTTCTAAGTTAATCATGATTATCTTGGAAAAAGAACTTAGTTTATTTTTTGACAACCAAAAGCATAAAGGTGTTTTTGGTTAAAAAAACTTTATTGAGGTATATTTTGCACATTCCCTCATTTCATGTGTACAATTCAATGAATTTTTGGTAAATTTATAAGGTTGTGAAACCATCACCATAAGTCAACTATAGAACATTTCCATAACCCCAATAAAACCCCTCATTCCCATTTACTTTTAATCCCAACCCCACCCCTCATTGTCTCACAAAGGCTCATGTGTTGAAGTTGATGGTGTTTTTGAGAAATGGGGGAACCTTTAGTGGGCGGGGTTGGAAGGAAGTTAGGTCATTGAGGGTGTGACCTTGAAGGGAATATTGGGACCTTGGCTCTTTTTTGTCTTTCTTTTTGCTTCCTGGCCACTAAGAGGTGAGCAATCTCCTCTGCCACATGCTGCCACCATCATAATGTACTGCCTCATCACAGGTCCAAAAGCAATTCAGTTAATTATGGACTAAAACCTCTGAAACACTGAGTCAAAATAAATCTTTCCTTCTTTTAAATTTATTGTCTCAGGTATTTTGCAACAGCAATTATAAGCTGGTTACCACAGTGGGATCCTGGAAGTAGGTCACTGGATTGGAGAAAGGGTTGCAGAGACCCTGAAAATGGAGCTTAACAGTGATAAGCCTTTGTCTTTTATCTCAGCAAACCTCTTTTACTATTTCTGTGCATCATTCCTAGGGAAGAGTTCTGATTGACCCTGCTTGGGTCACATGTCGATCTCTGCTCAATCACTGTCACCTGTAGAATGGGGTTTCACAATGGTCCAACCCTGACTAATGTACCCTTTCTTGTAACCAGAAAATCTGTTTACTGGGAGGGGGTTAGAGAAAATTGTGACCAGCATCATTGCCATATAGTGTCACTGCAGACATTACAGACTAAGGGGATCTTTAGAAAGAACATGGAAGCTGGGTGTGGTGGTACATACTTGTAATCCCAGCAACTTGGAAGGCTGAAGCAGGAGGAGCTCAAGTTCAAGCACAACCAAGGCAATTTAGTGAGACCCTGTGTCAAAATAAAAATAAAAAGGGTTGGAGATATAACTCAGTGGTGGAATGCCCTTGGGTTCAATTTCCAGTACCACAAAAAATAATACATAAATAAATCTCATGGTTTGTTCCTTATGTTGAGAGGTGATATTCTAAAGAGGTTAATTATACCTCTAAAAACTATGTTGTTTGAAGGATTTAATAAAGCAATGAAATATGCATGCAATAAACTAGATGTAATTATGTTTAAACTTCTCATCAAGTAAAGATTTGTTTGCAGACAGATTTTTAATAGAAACATAAAAAAGCTTTTAAAAAACTAAACCTGTGAATCTGCCATGTTGAATTTAAGCCCCAAAATATTGGCTTATATTTAGCACTGGCTTTAACTGTATAATATCTCTTCTGCATCCTCCCAAAAGATCTGTCACTGCCCTACCTGTACCACTTTGATTTCTCTTAGTCTGAATTGAAGCTTCTCCCTTTCCCCCAACCAGATCCTATCATCAATTTATCGTCCCTGTCTCAGCAGGAGTCTTTCCTAGTATCTCTAGCTGAAGGGATCCCTCCCTTTTCTGGATTCCCACAGTGTCCCCTGGTAAAGACCAGTTACATGGCGGTCATTAGAGAAGCCCTTACGGCAGCATAATTTCCTGCACATTGGTCAGGTTTTTCTTGCCTGTGTTTTCAATTTCCCATTTTAGAGGATTGGGAGCATTTGCCTCAGGAAAGTTAAGCCACAGGGTTTGAGACACAAGCTTCCCATATTATTTGGGGAAAAGACTGAGTGACTAGAAAGATTGAAGATGGAGGATTAGAAAGCGGTTGTGTTTCCAGAAGTTGCATGGCCTGGCAATCAAGCAGCAGATGTACTGCATCTCAGCAAGGTGGGTGAAAGAGGAATGCACTAAAATTCAATATCAGACAGTCATAGTGTCTTAGAGACTCAGAAATCTGGAAGCATTAAACAAAGAACAAGAAAGAACACATTAGAGCCAAGCCAGTTATGACTGGCAGCCACAGCACCAGTGGTGCTGGGTTACTGCAGAGGGGAGGGATAACAAAGAAAGAAATGAAACAGACATATTTGGAATGGAAAAACCTGTAGATCAGAAAAGCAGCCTCAACTTAACTGATCCTGAGGCTGCAGAGTGAATTGGTATTTGAAAAGTGCTCTGTATTTCTCAACTGGCAAGTGGAGAGCTGAGGTAGGAGCCATCTTGAGGCCACGCTGCACCTTACTGCTGCCCGAGCAGGGAGATCATAGTCAACACTGCCATAGGGTCCTTGCAAGCATCTACCATGTGGCTTAGGGTGAACCCAGCACAACATGAGTGAAATAGGCACAGAGAACCCAGGGAATTCAAGTCAGAAAAACGAAGAGGAATGCAACTCGCTTTCCCTTGGAGTCTGATGGCTCTTGTGACCTGTTGCCTTTGGAGAAGTTCAGGAAACTGAACAGAAAGGCATGAATTCACTCTAGGACAAAGCCTGGGAAGATGGTGTTTGTGAGCAGCAGAGTGTGTTGTCTCCACTGCCCTATGAGTAGAATTCTTGGGAGGCTCCAGACATCTAGACTCTGAGCAGAAATAGGGATGGGTGGGGCCCTAGGCGTGTGTTGATCTCGTCTCCCCAGAGCAGATACCATCCAACAAATCCCTGAAGTTCTGATTAGACCTAAGCCCCAAGTGCCAGAACTTCCCTCATAGAACTCTGCAGCAGTCCCTCTCTGGGAGTGCATTGATCTGGTCTGTGTGGACAGGGCTTCAACTGACAGTTCTTGCCATGCCAACCTGCCTCACGCTGGTGGGCAGGGAAGCTGAGAGCAATTTCATCCAGCTTCAGTTCTAGGCCACCCTAGAGCCAAATTCTCACTCTCTGCCTTTACTTTGTTTTCTCTATTTTTCTCCTCCTTTATAAAGTTCACCTGCCACACTTCTTCTGCATTTATTTTGTTCACATTTTGAGCATTCTAAACTTTCTTCTATTTTCCTATCACATTTTCTTTTCTGTTAAAGAAATAAATTTTCACCATTTTTTAAGAACTAATTTTCGCCATTTTTTAAATTTATATTTATTTAACTCTTCCTCCCCCCTACCATTCATATCATTGCAATTATTAGTGCTGTGGATGACATAGGTGACACCTATTGTTCACTTTAATACCAGATCTAGTTCATGGTTAGTTATTGTTTTTGTATTTGCTTGTTGGCAACTGCTGACCCCACCATTCTTTTTTTTTTTTTTAAGAAAGAAGTTACAGAGAGAGAGAGAGAGAGAGAGAGACAGAATCAATTTTTATTGAGTTTTTCACATGGCTTTCATTGCTCTGACACTTTGTTGTGGGTTCTGGGGTTTGAACCGGTGTACTCTGCATGCCGGGCAAGCACTGTAACTGCCCTGCCACCATTCCAACCCTGACCCCACCATTCTTATTCTTGTGATAATTAGTGTTGTTAATGTCATAGTTGGCACCAGGTATTTATTTAAATGTTCTATATTGTTTGCTTTTGTTGTTGCTGTTTTGTTGTTTTGTTGTTGCTGTTTTTGTCTTTGCTGTGAAGTGCTAGGAATTTACAGGGACACAAGTTCATAGAGTAGAGACACTGCTACTGAACTGAACTCAGACAAAAGAGTGCACCTTGCTCTACGCACAAATTAACCACGCTCAAACTTCAGCTATTCTTTATGGCAAAGAATAAAAAAAGACAAAACTCAAACTAGCAATCAGGCCCCAAATAGGAACAGCTTGAGCTGGACCTTCACGTCCATTCACAGAAATCCACTTCTACAGCAAAAACAGAGTATTAACACAAAGGTTTTGAACAGCACATCTATGAGGTGGTCTTTTTAGGACATTTTGACAAGAGAAGGTTGTGCCCTAAAAAGGTCTACACGTCAGAGTGAAAGTGGAAGAGACCATCACAACAGATAAATAAAACCTGACACAGAAATACAAGAAATATGAAAAAATAAGGTAACATGATACCTCCTAAAGTTTATAATTCATCAGCAACTGACCCCAAAGAAATTGAAGTGAATGGAATATCAGATAAAGAATGATTATAAGGGGTTGGGAATTTAGCTCAGTGGCAGAGAGCTTGCCTAGCATGCGCAAGGCCCCGAGTTCAGTCCTCAGCCCTAAAAAAAAAAAAAAAAAAAAATGACCAGAGAAGCCAAGCATAGTGACAAAACCAGCACAGTGGCTGCACCCTCTTCCAGGACATGTAGAAACCGTTTAAAGATGAATGGGGCAACACCCTGGATACCATGGAAGCTGCCTTGGCCCTGGAGAAGAATCTGAAGCAATCTGTTTTGGATCTTCATGTACTGGGTTCTATCCATGCAGACCCACACCTCTGTGAATTCCTGGAGAACCACTTTCCATGAGGAAGTGAAGCTCATCAAGAAGATGGGGAACCACCTCTGCTGTCTGGGAGTCCCCCAGGCTGGCTTGGGTGAGTATCTTTTTGAAAGATACACCCTCAAGACAAGTAGGAGGCCCTGGAGACCGGTGGCCTTTCATGGGGCTCCTTTGCATCTCCTTGGACATCATGGCTTTAGCCCTAAGACTTGGACCAAATGAAAATAAAGCTTTTTCCAGAAAAATGCGTGTGTGTGTGTGTGTGTGTGTGTGTGTGTGTGTGTGTGTATCAGGAATTAATAAACATCTCTCTATAATAACATTGAAAGTATTAACTTTCAAATTAAAGGACATAGGCTAGCAGAATGGACCTCCAGCATGGGCTGCAAGACACACACCTTACTGGTAAAGATAGCCGCATGCTGAAAGTGAAAGCATGGAGAATGATATACCATGCAAATGGAGTTGAAAAACAAGCAGGAGTAGCGGCTCTCATATCTGACAAAATAAACTTCAAGTCAAAATTAACCAGAAGAGACAAATAAAGTCACTTCATACTGGTAAAGGAAACAATTCCACAAAAAATTATAATTTTAAGTATTTATGCCTCAGACTTTGATGCACCTAATTACATAAAACAGACACTACTTGAAATAAAGACTCCGATAGACACCAGTACTGGGTGATTTCAACACACATCTCTCCACTAGATAGATTATCCAAACACAAACTCAATAAAGACTTTTGGACCTGAAAAAATATTATAAATAAAATGGACTTAACAGACATCTATAGAATATTTAATCTAACAACAGCAAAATACACTTTCTTCTCGATGGTTAATAGAACCTTCTCCAAAATAGACCATATTTTAGGCCACAAAGCAACTCTTAGCAAAATAATTGATAATTCCTTGCATCTACTCTGATAATAGTGGAATAAAATTAGAAATTAATACTAAAACATCCTTCAGAAACTATGTAAACATATGGAGATTGAATAATACATTTTTGCATGATGAATGGGTGATAGAAGAAATCAGGAGAGAAATTTAAAAATTAGTGATGCAACATTCTAGAACCTCTGGGACACCAGGAAGGTGGTTCTAAGAGGATAGTTTATAGCTGTGAGTGCTTACAAGGAAAATAAAAAAGATCCCAGATAAAGAACCTAACAATGCATCTGAAGGCCCTTGAAAAAGAACAAACCAATTTAAAAAATAGTAGAAGGAAGGAAATCATTAAGGTCAGAACACAATTCAATAAAATTGAGAATAAAAAAACCAAAGGATCAAAGATATGAACAGTTGGTTCTTTGAAAAGATAAACAAGAATGATAAACTATTAGCCAAATGAACCAAAGAAAAAGAGAAGACCCAAATTAATAAAATTAGAGATGAAAAAGAAGAAATCACAAGCTTCAAAGAAATCTAGAAGATCATTAGGGCTTTTTTGAAAACTCCAATAAATTGAAAAACCTACAAGAAATAGATATATTTCTAGACATATATGACCTGCCAAAATTTAATCAAAAAGATATAGAAAACCTAAATAGACTAATAACTAGCAATTCTATAGGGGCAGTATCAAAGAAAAGCTCAGGACCAGATGGATTCTCAGATGAATTCTATGAGACCTTTAAAGAAGAGCTAATGTCAATGCTCCTCAAATTAATCCATGAAATAGAAAGGTATGGAACACTTCCAAATTCATTCTATGAATCCAGTATCACACTCATACCAAAAACAGACAAGAATACCTCAAGGAAAGAAAACTACAGAGCAATATCCCTAATGAACTTTGATGCAAAAAAAAATTTTTTTTAAGAGAGAGGGACAGTGAGAGAGAGAGAGAGAGAGAGAGAGAGAGAATCAACCTCATTTAGTTTTTCACGTGGCTTTAGTTGCTCCAAAACTTTGTTGTGTACATGGTGCTGGGGTTTGAACTTGCATACTTGCTCATGCCGGGCAAGCACCATAACTGCCAAGCCACTACTCCAGCCCCAATGCAAAAAATTCTTAATAAAAAACTGCCAAATTATATTCAACAACATATTAAAAAGATTGTGTTTCATCACCAAGTTGGTTTTATCCCAGGGATACAAGGATGGTTTAATGTACCCCAATCAATAAATGTAATTCATCACATAAATAGAATTAAGGACAAACATCACTTAGTTATCTCAGAGAAAGACACTGAAAAAAATTCAGTACCCATTCACAATAAAAAACATTGAAGAAACCAGAGCTAGAAGGAACCTACCTCAAAAGCATAAAAGCTGTATATGACAACAAGGCCAACATCATCATGAATGGGGAAAACTGAAAGCATTTCCTTTAAAATCTGGAACAAGACAAAGATGTACATTCTCATTATGCCTATTAAATAGAGTACTAGTTCTAGCCAGAGCAATTACGCAGGAGAAAGAAATAAAAGGGATTGAGAATAGGAAAAGAAGAAGTCAATTTATCACTGTTTGTAGGTGATATATCTTATACTTGAGAATCCAAAAAGCTTCAAAAGACTGCTAAAGTTAATAAATTCAGCAAAGTAGCATCTTAACAAAATCAACACACAGAAATCAATAGCTTTACTAAAAATGAATAATTAATCTGCTTAGAAAGAAATCATGAAAACAACCCCATTCGTAATAACCTCACAAAAAGGAAAATACCTAGAAATAATTATAACCAGAAAGACCTCTACAACAAAAGCTGTAGAACCTTAAAGATAGAAATTGAAGATGGAAAGTCCTCCTGTTATCATGGATAGGCAGAATTAACATTGAAAAATGGTCATATTACTTCATTACTATTTAATGCAATTCCCATCAAAATACCAATGACATTCTTCACAGAACTAGAAAAAGCAATCCTAAAATTAATTTGGAAGAATAAAAGATCCAGAATAGCCAAAGCAACACTTAAGCCAAAATGCGGGAGGCATCATTTAACTTCAAATTATACTACAGAGCTACAGCAAAAAAACTGTATGGTACTGGCATAAAAACAGACACATAGACCAATGGTGCAGTACAGGAGATACAGAGTAAAACCCACACATTACACAGTCATCAGAATCTTGACAAAGGTGTCAAAAATATACCTTAGAGAAAAGACAGCCTTTTTAAAAAATGGTGCTGGAAAATGGGTTATCTATACATAGAAGAATGGCATTAGACCCTTGCACAAATATTAACTCAAACTGGATCAAAGAGGTAGGAATAGCCCAGGAACTATGCAACTCCTAGAAGAAAATGTAGGTCAATAACCAACATACTGGCACAGGCAAGAACTTTCTCAATAGGACCTCCAAAGCTTAGGAAATAATGCCAAGAGTTAATAAATGGATGACATCAAATTAAAAAGCTGCTGCAGAGCAAAGGAAATAATAATGTGAAGAGAGAACCTCCAGAATGGGAGAAAAATCTTTGCTAACTATTCTGAGATTATTATCCAGAATATATAGAGAACTCAAAAAACAGAACCAAAAACCCAAAAAACCCAATTAATAAATGGGAAAATGAACTAAACAGAAATTTCTTACAAGAAGAAATACAAATTACAAGAAAAAATGCTCAGCATTGTTAGTAATTAGGGAAAAGCAAGCCAAAACTATACTGAGATTTCATCTTATTCCAGTCAGAATGGCAGCCATCAAGTATTCAAATAATAAAAAATTCTAGAGAGGATGTGGAGAAAAATGAACACTTTTACACTGTTGGTGGGATTGTAAATTAGTATAACCACTAAGGAAATAAGCGTGGAGGTTCCTCAAAAGACTAGAAATGGGGGCTAGGTAGTTCGGCAGTTAAGGTGCTTTCCTGGCATGAGCGAGGATGCGGGTTTGAACCCTAGCACCATGTACACAACGAGTGTCAGAGCAACGAAAGCCACATGAAAAACTAAATAAAAATGATTCTTTCTCTCTCTCTTCTCTCACTTTTCTTCTCTCTCTTTAAAAAATAAAAATAGTAGAAATAGAACCACCATATGATTCAGCTATACCACTCCTTGGTATTTATCCTAAACAATTAAAGTCATTGAACTATAGAATACATGCATCTCCATGTCTATAACAACACAATTCACAACAGTCAAACTGTGGAACCACCCTAGATGTCCATGAACAGATTAATGGATAAAGAAAATGTGATCTCTCTCCCTCCCTCTCTCTCTCTCTCTCCATATATATATATATATATATATATACACACACACACACACACACACACACATATATATACACACACACACACATACACACACTATGGAGTTTTATTCAGCTATAAAGAAGAATGAATTTATGTCATTTACAGAAAAATGGATGGAACTTGAGAACATTAAGCGAAATAAGACAGATTCAGAAAGTTGAGGGTGGTATGTTTCTCTCATATGTGAAAGCTAGAGAGGAAAAGGGAAAAGAAAGGTTGGGAGGCGGGAGAATCTCATGAAAATTGAAGGGAGATCAGTAGAGTAGAAGAGGGGGAAGAAAGGAGGAAGAGGAAGGGGAAATACTGGGGAATGATTTGGTCAAATTATATAATTATATGTGTACATGTACTAATATGTAACACCAAATCCCATCATCATGTACAACTACAATGACCAATAAAATATATGGGGAAAAGATTGAGAGAGATTAAAAACAGGGGAAATGATCAGTGGCTGTAACAAAGTCTCCAAAATGCAGTCATTCAAACAAAACAGAAGTATATTTCTCTCTCATACACCAGCCCAGATGTTGGCAGCAGGGGTCTGAGATAGATAAGCTGCTCTCTTCTACATGGTTATCAGGTTATTTTCTACTCTATTGCTCCAGCTCTTAGGGTATTGTCCTCATCTGCAGGGCAGAGCTGGGACACTCTCTTGCTTATGTTCCAGCCCATGAAAATGGAGAGTCCAGAACAGCATGCGGATGATGTTTTCGTAGTCAAGTCTTGAAAGTGGCATGCATTGTTCCACTTGAGTCCTATTTTCTGGAATTATAACATAAAGATGCATCTAGCTGCAAGGGAGCCTGAGAAATGTGGTCTCTGGCCGTAGCCCCGAGGGCTTCTCTTGGTTACTCTAGAAGAAGGGGAGAAGATATTTTGAGGTACAACTAGCAGCTTATACAGTTTTTTTTTTCTTTTTCATTTTAGTTTCCCCAAAGCTAATGCCATTGAAGAGCCAGGTGCTCCAGGGGACAGGGGAAGGAAGACAATCTATTAGACCCAGGGGAGAAAGATGGGAGAGAAGAGAGTTCCTATTCCAAGAGTCTCTTGCTGCACAATTAAACATCCCAAAACTTATTAGTGTTAAGCATCATTATTCGCTCATAATTTCACTATTTAGGCAGTATGTTTTTTTAAGAGAGAGAGAGAGCGAGAATGAATCTATTTTATTTATTTTTCCTCTGCCTTTGTTTCTCTGACACATAGTTGTGTATGTGGTGCTGGGGTTTGAACCTGGGTCCTTGAGCATGCCAGGCAAGTGCTCCAACTACTGAGCTACTGCTCCAGCCTCACAGGCAGTGTTTGAGGAGGAAAATTTGTCTCTGCTCCACTGATCTTGGGCATCCCAAGACTGGGGCCTGGAATCATCTGAGGGCTCAATCAGGATATGTCTGGTTAATTGCCTCGATTTTCTCCTATGTTATCTTCTAGGCATTTTGCAATTTCTCATTTTGCATTTAGGTCTATAATCAAATTTTTGCTTGTGGTCCAGTCATTCTAAGACAACTTGTTAAAAAGGATAATTTTATTTTATTCTTGAATTTACATACAGTACAAATTAACACTCATGTAGCCATCATCACAAACAGGTCTATCACCCTCAAAGTTCCCTTTGTATTTGAACTGTTTTAGGAACCTCCTAACCCTTGGGCAAGCACCTTGAGAGTGGGAGATCAGAGACAGTGTGCTGGACATCTACCTGCTCTGTGGATTCCATGCTGAAAGGAATCAAGTTTCATGGAGAGAGTATGGGTAGGTACTCTGTTGACTGCCTGTCTTCTGATTTCTGCTTTTCTCAGCCAGCCCAGGTACCAAGCTTGTGAGTGAGTGATGCAGGCTCAGACAGTTCCAGCCCCCAGCTAAAGAGTCATTCGCAGCTTTCAGTCTTCCCAGATGAAGCCCAGACATCCTGGAGTAGAAACAAACTAACATCACTGTTCCTTTTCAAAACTTTTGACCCACAGAAGCTGTAGTATTTAAAGAGAGGTGGGTGGAGAAAAAAGCGTTGGTTGATGTCACCAAGCTTGGGGTGGTTTATTAAACAGCACTGGGTGTAGTAGACCCTTACTTCTGACCTCCTTTAGAGGACATTGTGATTACTTCCTTAGTAATCATTCTCCCTTCCCATAGCATTTGCCCCCATTTTCATTTAGATACCATCTATGTTAGTTAGCTTCCCACTACTGTAACAAAATACCTG
The DNA here is from genome assembly GCA_004027875.1 of Aplodontia rufa. Lineage (NCBI taxonomy): Eukaryota > Metazoa > Chordata > Mammalia > Rodentia > Aplodontiidae > Aplodontia > Aplodontia rufa. The sequence goes on from PVKS010010289.1 coordinate 56,671, forward strand.
AGGAAAAAAATTTTAAATGAGAATATGAGAAATAAGAAGTCTGATGGTCCATTTTCAGAATGTAGTCTGAAGATTCACATATAAAAGGAAGTCATCTGGGGCTGGAGTGGTGGCTCAGTGGTTACGGTGCTTGCCCAGCATGCGCAAGTACATGGGTTCAAACCCAGCAACCCACGTACACAACTAAGTGTCAGAGCAACAAAAGCCATGTGAAAAACTCAATAAAAAAATTGATTCTCTCTGTCTCTCTCTCTCACTGTCCTTCTCTCTTTAAAAAAAAAAAAAGAAGTCATCTTAGGTCAGAAACCATGTGGTCAGAGATAATCGGTTTTTAAACTCCTTATCAGATATCCCATTACACCCTTAGCTCTTTTCTGTACCCACCCCAGTTTTATATTAGCCAATCACACAGATTGTACCCCTGTGCTCCTCTGATCACAGTGAAGAGTAGGATTGTCTCAGGTTAGAGATACAAGCAGGGGGACTGCACACTCAAGTGCCCTTGCTCCTCAGATCCCTTTTGGGTTTTTTTGTTTGTTTGTTTTATTTTATTTTTTTTAAAGAGAGAAGGACAATGAGAGAGAGAGAGAGAGAATCCATTTTTATTGAGTTTTTCACATGGCTTTCGTTGCTCTGACACTTAGTTGTGTACATGGGTGCTGGGGTTTGAGCCCGTGTACTTGCGCACACCAGTCAAGCGCCATAACTGCCGAGCCACCGCTCCAGCCCCCATCAGATCCCTTTTGTGAGCACACCTTTCTGCAGAAGTAAAGTCTGTCTTGCTCACCCACTTCTGGGCACATGTTTGATTTTCTTACAGCACCTCAGAATTTTTAATACTTTTATTCCTAACAAGGAAAGGCTTAGTTTTTGCTCACAGTTTTGAGAATTCAGTCCATGAGTGGTTGACCCTATTTCAGTACATCATGATAGGGAGTTCATCTCCTTCAAAGGCAATCCCTCAATTACCTTAAACCTCTTAAGGAGGCTTGCCTCTTAAATATCCCACCACCTCCCAATAGTACTAAACTAGACATAAAGCCTTTATTACATGGACCTTTGGGGGACATTCCATATCCAAACCATAGCATCACTTTTCCACAAGTGGAAGCCTCTACACCTTTTAGCCTGACTTCTGTTGCATTCTAGTGGCTACTAGAGTCACAAGTCTATTCAGATTCTGGTGGATGATGAGTTCTGAAGTGGCATTATTCTAGAAGCACAGTTTAAATGGCAGGGCTGCAGCAATACTTTAGTTTTGCTGGGGTTTCAACCTGCATCCTTGCACATGCCAGGCAAACAACAAAACAGCGGAGCCACGGTTCCAGCACCCTCTTCCCAACTTTATTTAATTTTCCATCTGGACTTTGCTTCCCTGACACTTAGTTGTATGTGTGGTGCTTGGATTCAAACCCAGGTCCCTGCAAATGCCAGGCAAAGGCCATAACCACTGAGCCACTGCTCCAACCCCTGGGGAGTGTTTCAAAAAGGGTCAGGTGTTACTAGTAGTAGATGATTTAGGTAGCATTCGGATGAAAGTTGGGTGTTTGTTTGCTTGGTTCGTTTTGGGTTTGATACTGAGGATTGAACCTAGAACCTTGTGCATGCTAAGCATGTTCCCTACCACTGAGCAACATCCACTGCCCTTGGATGAAAGCTTTCATTTTAAATCTTAAGTATTTGTTTTACTTACATATAGAAACATATAATCAGCTTACTACAAATAACCATTACTTAAGGTGAAGTTGAATTTATTTAAATAAAGAATAGAAAGTCAGTTTAAATAACTATGTTAAGTAAATAATTTTGGGTGAATATTAGAGCAAGAGAATTCTTTGCAGCAAGGCCAGGCTGCAGCACAAGCTGCTCTTTCACTTGGCCCTCATGATCTAGGAGACTCAATGATATTCAAAGTGGCTGTGGCAAAGGAGGATGCTGGATGGAGCCTCAGGCAAACACCAGTAGGAGAGTCATAGCATAGACCTATGGGGGTTGGGAGAGATTTGTTCTGCAGATAACCAAGGAGCGCCTGGCCATGAGCTATCAAGTGGCCATGCATGTACTGGATGCCCTCTTACCACGCCCCATGGAATGGGGCACATGTAGCGGCAGGGTCTTATGTGGAAATGGCATATGAGAAATTCAGCTTGAGCAGGTACAGAGGATCATGTAAGCTGTGCGACCAGGGGGCTGGGGCTCCTTCCACACTCTTGCTTCATCACCTCTTTTCCTTTAGTCCTGGGACCTCATAAAACATTCTTTGTGATCAGTTGACTAAGGAGGAATAAATTTGTGCCTGGTTTACAGATGGCTCTGCAGATGGCTGGCATTGACACAAAGTAGACAGCTGAAGACTAACAGCCTCACTCCAGGGTAGGCCTGAAGAACAGTGGTAAAATAAAGTCTTTCTATTGGGCAGAAATCAAGAGGCACATTTGTTTGTCCACTTTGTCTGAACCAAGAGATGGCCAGAAGTAGAGAAGTACACTGATTCATTGGCAGTAATATGTGGAAGGAATATGACTGGAAGATTGGTGGCAAGTTCTGGGGAAGGGGTATGTGGATGGATCTGTTCAAATGAGTATTGAATGTAGAGTTATTTGTGTCCCATGTCAATGCTCACTGTGTTAGTTAGCTTTCCATTACTGGGTTTTTTTTTTCTGTTGTTGTTGTTGTTTGTTTTTGTTTTTGTTAAAGAGAGAGAGGGACAGTGTGTGTGTGAGAGAGAGAGAAAGAGAATCAATTTTATTCATGTGGCCTTTTGCTTCATGTATCCTTCAATATTTTATTGTGTATGTGGTGCAGGGGTTTGAACTCACATCCTGTGCATGCCAGGCAAGCACCAGGACTGCTGAGGCACTGCTCCAACCCTCCATTACTGTTAAAAGAGGAAAGCTCTGGAGCTGGAGTGGTATCTCAGCGGTTACAGCACTTGCCTGACATGCACAAGAATCTGGATCCAAACCCCAGCACCACATACATGACTAAGTGTTCGAGAAACAAAGGGCAGATGAAAATATAAATAAAATTGATTCTCTTTCTCTTAAAAGAAAGAAAAAGGAGGCTTTTATTTGGCTTTAAAAGAAGAAAGGCTTATTTGGCTCAGGGTTTTAGAGAGTTTGACCATGGCAGTTGGCCCTGTTGCTTTTGGGCCTCTGGCAAGGCAGTATTGGTGGGAGTGCACAGTAGAGGAAACCCTCACTTTGTAGCAGCAAAGAAGGAGAGAGAGGAAGAGCCCAGCATTCCACAATCCTTTCAAGGTCATGACCCCAGTGGCCCCAGACCTCTCACTAGGTCCCACCTCCTAAAAGTCCCATCACCTCCTAATAGTGTCATTGACCAAGCTTTTAATGCATAGGCCTTTGAGGAACATTTATCCAAACCATAGTGTACCTAAAGGGTGTCACTGCAAAGGAGGCCCTTAACAATCAGGTGAATATAAAATATTCTATGGAGGTCAGTCAGTCTCTTTCACCATTTACCCAGTGCTTGCTCAGGGGCCCATGTAACAAAGTGGCCATCATGGCAAGGGTGGCAGCTATGCATATGCTCAACAACATGCGCCTCTCTTCACCAAGATCCACTTGGCCAGCTACTAACTGCCTAATCTGCCAACAACAGAGACAAACAGTGAGCCATCATCCTTGCCCCAATGGGGACCCAGCCAGTCACCTAGGAGCAAGTTGCTTACACTTGATTCTTTCCATCATGAAAGGGGCAGATATTTGTCCTTTGTGGATTGTATTATTCTTGATATGGATTTGACTTCCCTCACCATGCATGGATCCACAGACTGCCTTACTCACCATCCTAATATGCCACACAACACTACTTCTGATCAAGGAAGTTGCTTCACATCCAAAGAACAGCAGTAACAGCTGGATGATTGTTGGGGGGCTGAAGCGTTCTGGAGCCGACAGTAGGCGAAACGACCCGATTTAGCTGGATGTTCTGCTCGGAAGGGGCCAAGCAGGACGGACGGCGGCCGGGAAAGGAAACTCAGACACACGTGGATGGCGGCTTGAAACTATCCTACTTTATTCTTCCCGCACATCAGTAGATATATCGAGAACAGGCTACTAAG
>PVKS010010290.1:0-22046 GCA_004027875.1 Aplodontia rufa
GGGGAGGAGGGGGAGGGAGGGAGTGTATGTGGGTGCTGGGGTTTGAACCGTGTACTTGTGCATGCTAGGCAAACGCCTTAACCACTGAGCCACCGCTCCAGCCCCACACTGTGATATTTCTGAGGAGGGGAGTGAGTCTCTGTTTTTCCATTTCATATGCCCAGGTTTCTAACAAGAACCTGAAATTAGTCATTTGTTGATTGAACAATGAAAATTGGGCATCTGTCCAGTTTTCAGTCTTCTGATCACAGGAGGTCATGGATGAGGACGAGTTGAGGCCAGTTATGGCACGAGCCCTGCATGTAAACCACGGGAGAAATCTAGGACTAAATCTTAGAATGCCTCTGCACCTTGGAGCGAAGGAAGCAAGGCAGAGGAGGATCATGGGAAGAAGAGAGAGGCGGGAAAGGGCCTTACCTGGGGGAGATAGAATTACAAGAGAACCATCAGATGTGGGATGGACTGAGAGATGTTTGCCAGCTGTGCCTAGAGAGATGTCACTTGGAACTTTTAGAGAGCAGTGTGTTATGGTGCTTACAGTAAAAGCATTGTTTTAGAAACTAGGAAGGACACTATCAGTGGGAATGAGAAGCAACAGATGTGGCTTGCTCATCCAAAGACTGATAGCAGAAGTGAAGCAGATGTGAGTTATAGAGAGAGAGTTCGAGATGGGATAATTATTTTTGTTTTAATTATTATTTGCCCTTATGTTGAGTCCTACATATAAGGTTCCATGTTTTGTTAAGTTGATGTCCTACTAAATTTGAGAGCCCTAATTGACATGGGTGGGGGTTTATGGCCTAAAATGTATCATAACATGCTTCTAACACCACGACTCTTACAGGGTGCTCTTTGTAGGCTACACACATCTGGGGATGAGAACACTAGGAGAGAATGGGAAATAAATTCCACTGCAAGGCAATTCAAGATGCCATTATTAGTGTATGCACTGTATGTCAGTTATTTGCCCAGCATATGGCTATGCTTTTTAAAACACCAGAAATTACTGCTTCAGATCAATAGGTAGCAGTCCATTACTGTGTCAGCAAATTGGAGCACACAAGTAAAATAAGAAACAGCTCTTGCTTACTAACTAAAGAGAGAAAGGCCATCTTGATGAAGTGACTAGAGAATAGCAATTAACAAGATGTGGATTCTGTGACCCCAAATTAAGAATGCACATAATAGAAGTAGGTCCTTTAAGAAAAGACTGAAGGCTTAGTAAAGAAGAAAGGGGGTTTTTAGTGAAGAGGAAAATAATAAGATGAGAATTGTGTATGTGGAGAGGAATGTGAAACATGGAAAATTTGAATGTTTCAATGTTATAAAAGGTATATCCAGGGGATAGCTTAATTCCAGAATTGTTTTATTTTATTTTATTTTATTTTTAAAAGACAGAAGGATAGTGAGAGAGAGAGAGAGAGGGAGAGAGAGAATCAATTTTTATTGAGTTTTTCACATGGCTTTTGTTGTTCAGACACTTAGTTGTGTATGTGGTGCTGGGATTTGAACCTGTGTACTTGAGCATGCCAGGCAAGCGCTGTAACCGCCCATCCACTGCTCCAGCCCCTCCAGAATTATTTTTATGAGTTTATTGTTCATATGCTAGATTGAAAAGTTTTATAAAATCAGTTTCTCAAAATTATGAAAGTGGTGTTTGTGTCTTTAAAATTTTTTCAGATTAATAATAGAGTAAATGTTTACCTGTTCCTCCTACTCCTGACCTTTATTTAAGGGTAACTGTTATTATATTTCTTCAACATTATTCTGGAAATGTTAAAAGTGTTTCTCTATTTACGTATTTTGTCAATGTGGCTCATTTATAATCTTCTGAAATCTACTTTGTTTTTACTTAACATATAGTGGTCTTTTCATATTGTCACATTGATTTGCCTTATTTTTTAAAAATCTACATAGTGTTCAACTGTATGAATGTGCTTTATTTGTCCGCTTACCCACATAAAAACCTTGTAGATCTGGAACAGTGCATTGGCTTTGTGAAAGACTACACATTTCTATTGTGGTGCACAAGGTTTCTATTTCTACTGTGATGTACCTGGATTCATACTTTGTTTACATGCATGCTTCTCGTCCCCCTGGAGGATAGGATGATACAATCACTGGTTCGGGAAAGACTTCAGAGGCCATCTTGAAGGGTGCTCACTATCCCTAGAGGCAGACTTTTTCCTTAAGGGGCTTTCACCTGCAAGTAGAAAGTGTCAGACCAAAAGTGGCTTCCACAGCAAGGGTCCTAATTACCTCACACAGGAAGTCCTGCGGCAGGCTGGGGTGGGTCTGGTTAATTTAGCAGCTCAGCTTCTCTAAATCACTTGATTTCCCCCCAGAGTTCCCATGTGCTTTTGTGGTCCACACGCTGGGTTCAGAGGCTGCAGGCGGAAGGTGATTCCTCCCTATACGGGGAGAAGGTCTCACCCTGGGAGCCCAGGGGGACCTCTCCTTGCCTCCCATTGGTCAGATTCATGCCACGCCCCAGGAACCCTGGGGGACCTCCCCTTGTCTCCCATTGGTCAGATTCATGCCATGCCCCAGGAACCCTGGGGGACCTCCCCTTGCCTCCCATTGGTCAGATTCATGCCATGCCCCAGGAACCCTGGGGGACCTCCCCTTGCCTCCCATTGGTCAGATTCATGCCATGCCCCTGGGGGAATCTCTTCTTGCCTCCTATTGGTCAGAATCATGCCACCACCACCACCCCCCAGGAGCCCTAGGGCACCTCTCCTTGCCTCCCATTGGTCAGAATCATGCCACGCCCCTGGAGAACTTTTCCTTGCCTCTCATTGATCAGAATCATGCCTTCACTGCTCTGAAGTGTAGGAAAGTGCCTCTCTGGAACATTCAGACTGTGGTGACATTTGATATGAGAGGCCTCAACTCTAGTTTACCCACTAACCTTCAGTTCTTTGGGCTTGGCACAAGTGAAGCAGTTACAGAACAGTTTGGAAGAAAATATTAACTGATGTGAAAGTAACGGCCATGACCTTGGAGCCTTTGTATGTCCCTTGACTTTCCAAAGTTTTGGGGTTCTTAGAGGTCCATCTCTTTTGGAGGCAGAGAGTCTGAATTGTAGGAGTCCCTCTTCTGATATTTGTCGAGGACCAAGTGTCGAGGGCCAATCATTCCCCTATATCATCCCCCAGAATTATCAGATAAAACAATATATTTAAGGATGCTATTTTTAAATAAAAGTTGTAATAATGACAAATTATTTCATTTTCTAGGTAAAACATCAATGGATACAGTATTTACTGAAATAGTTCAGTAAATAGTTCCTTCTGCAACATTGAATTTATGAAATTATTAACTTTTAAAACTAAGCTCCTACCTAATAGAAAAGAAAATATTTTCTTTCTGTACCACCCTTTGGATTTGTTCACTTCCTATATATGAATTTCTAGGAATCACAAGCCTTAGGAGGTTTAAAACTAGAATCTCATTCATTTGATATCTACAAAATATGTTGGTTTAGAGGAAAAAGGGCTATGCTATCCCTCAAGTGGCCTCATTTACCACCTGGTATGTTTCCTGAAAGGTCATATTATACAAAGAGAACATGGAGCCTGTGATTGAACAGAAATTTGAAACTCAGCAAGTTTCGTAAACCCTCGAATGAATGGTTGTCCACCCTCTGACCATCTTCTTTCCTATGTGCCTTATGGATCCAGCTAATGTCATAGGATTGGTTGCCATTTTATGGTCTGTGACAGTCCCTGCCTCTTAGGGCCTGAGGGTCCTTTACAGTTTGTCCCCATTAACACAGTGGTAGGACAGCAGAATGCCCAAATTGACAGGAAACCTGGTGTCTTGGCTAAGCCATACCAGATGCTATTTGATTCTTCCTTGTTATTTTATTTCTTGCTATACAAAAGAAGAAAAAACAAAATATCTTTTTCTCAGTGCCTAAAATGTCTTTTTTTAAAACTTTGACAGATTCTTCATATCTTCTTTTTTTCCAAGATGGCATCCCCCAAATTATAGAAGGAACATGAGATTTTTTGGGGGGGTACTGGGAATTGAACCCAGGGACACTTAACCACTGAGCCATATCCTCAGTCCTTTCTTCATTTTTTTTTCTTAATTTTGAAGACAGGGTCTTGATAAGTTCTTCAGGGCCTTGCTAAATTGTTGAGGCTGGCTTTGAATTTGCAATCCTCCTGCCTCAGCCTCCCAGCCTGGTGGGATTACAGGTGTGTGCTACTACACCTGGTGATTTTTATCTATTTTGAATGCTCAAAGGGAAGAAATATTCTATGGTTTCAAATTTAGGTTGGAGAGAACACTTGCTATCTTTTCATAAAGGCAGTGGTACCCTATTCCGTTAGTATCTACTTTGAGATGTGTGGGCAACCTGGGGCTGGTGGGTTTTGACCCATATGAAGAGTAGTTGTAGAAATCATTACCTTTGCTGGTCTGTAAAAGAGGGTAAATGAAGGGGAGAAAGCCTCAGGCTTGGATTAGAGACAGACAGATCATTGCTTTTCTTTCTTTGTGTTTCAGAAGTTCACCTGGACCCCCACCGAACGTGGTGCCCTGCTGCAGATTGTCAGACAGTGTGTCCTGTTGCAGCAAGTGACCCAGGACAGCCTGTGCTGGTGGAGTGCCCTTCTTGCCACCTGAAGTTCTGCTCATGTTGCAAGGATGCTTGGCATGCAGAGGTCTCCTGTAGGGACAGTCAGCCTGTTGTCCTGCCAACGGAGCATGGGTAAGAAAGGAAGCTGTCTTTGAGATCATTCACTAGTGTTCTCAGAGACCCAGCCTACATTGTTTGGGAGAAGGGGTGATCATGATGACTTTCAGAGACTCTGTTCTTTTCTTACAGAATGTCCCTGACAAATGTCTCAGAATTGGTAACAAAGAATAACCAAAAGAACGTTAAAAAGGGATTAAAAGGAAAAAAAAGGATTTTAGTTACTTGCTCTAGGAGAATCTTCTAGATGTTGCCCAAGCTAGAGCTTATATGAATTTGGCTTGCTCTTTGGTGGAGGGGCTCCATGCTCCAGGGGTGCTGGGTAGAGGCTGGCTTGCCCACAGCTGTCTGCTTGTCAGCCTGCGGGTGGACATGTTGTTCTTTCTATGAACAAAAATGAGACAGATAGTTTTCTTACCTGATTAAATTACCAGCTCAAGAGGCATGCCAATCAGAGCAATATAGTAACAGTCCTGAATTCTTAGGGAATATAGAAAGAGATTTGCTCCTAGCCCTTTATTCTTGGAGAAGATGGTGCGGAGGTTAAGACTTTGTTATGATGAGAAGCGACTAAATCAGCACCTTTTCCTATGGATGTTTTTTATGACAGCAGCAGGGCCCCAGTGAGAGAGACCTTTGCTTTTGATCCCTTGCTTGCCTGAGGCTATGGGTGCTGTGCATTAGCAAGAACAAAATGCCAGCGTTATGGTCCAGTTGGCTTAATCACCTTGTGCCCTCGCAGTGTGCAGCCTAGTCTCCTGGAAGGGTGATGCTGTGCTCGAATTGCAGACCAGATAGGAATAACAGATCTAATGCACATGGCAGGCCCAGGGCTTCTTGTCCAGATTCAAGCCAGTGTCTTGTGCATTCGAATTGACACAGCCGTAAGCACCTTGGCCTCCCAGGGCAATGTGAGGAGAGGACGGTGTGAGTTATGACATTGTGGTTTGGTATCTCTGTGTCCTCACATAAGACACTTAGGAGTCTGCTTCCCATTAGGAAAAAAGGAGATTAAAGTAGAAACTGTCCCACCAGCACGTGAGGTTACTGCCAGTACCAATTCTGATCACAGATTTGACATGTTGTGTGTTAGACGTCGTGGTCTTGCTGAACAACAGCTAAAGTGTAACCCAGAGCTGTGGCTCCTCCCTCCCACCAATTTGTCCTGCTTCCTGTTTTCTGTGCCCCTTTAGGCTGTGAGCTGGTCCTGGCTTATTCATGTAATATTTTAAAGTATTGAATATTGAACCCACTCCTTCACTTATCTAATGAGCAGATCATTAGATAGACAACGCACGCTGCGTCTGAATCCTGAGCTAGTCTCTCTCCTTAAACTTATTATTCAGTGTGCTCAGGGAAGGAAATATTAATTTGACAAAGCCATGAGTTAAATCAGCTGTGGAAAGTGTAATTATACAATTCACTGAGAGCCAAAATAAACAAGTTAAGATTCCTTCTTGTTTTGAGTTATCTGAACAACTAATAATCTGTGTCTCTCCCGGTTTTACACCCACCCTTTTCTTTGAAAGTGAATTAAGCACAGAGACTGAGAGTCCTTTGCCTGGCCATCTAGAAAGCTGAAGTCAGTTGGTGACCATCAGTTGAATGCAGCTTCCCATCTGTTCCGTTTCTAGGGCCCTGTTTGGGACAGACGCAGAAGCCCCCATTAAGCAATGCCCCGTTTGCCGAGTTTATATCGAACGCAACGAAGGCTGCGCCCAGATGATGTGCAAGAACTGCAGGCACACGTTCTGCTGGTACTGCCTGCGGGACCTGGACGTAAGTTCCCGAGGAGGCTGCTGGCGCCTTCGCCGCCAGGGCACCGCTGCTGCATCTGCTCCTTTTACAACAGTGAGCCTATCTTTCCCCTGAAGAAAGTACTTTTCTCAACGAGACTTCCTGAGCCTGCTACTTTGGTTTTCTTCTTTTCTTTTCTTGGCAGTGCTGGGGGTCAGCCCAGGTGCTCCACCACTGAGCTGCAGTGCCCAGCTGCCCTGCTACCTTAGATAACTATAAAGCCTTCCTTTGGCTTCCTTAGGTATATCAGCTGGGCTTTAAAGCCAAGTTCTGTTTCAGGGGTATTTATTTCTATTAGTATATAAGTTTTACATAATCAAGTTATCCTGCATTTTGTGACTCAAGAAAAAACAAGTGTATTATTTTATATTTCTGTACATTAGAGATCCAACACAGAACTTCCTGGGTTAAAATCAAGGTGCTGGCTGAGCTGCATTCCTTTCTGGAGACTCAAGAGGAAAATCTGTTTCCTTGTTCTTCCTACCTTCTAGAGACTGCCTGCACTGCAGGGCTGGTGGCCCCTGTCTCTGTCCTCAAAGCCAATAACGTGACATCTCTCTGAATCTTCTTCCATAGTTACTGCTCCCTCTGGACACAGCTGGGAGATTCTCTGCCCTGTTTAAAGACCCATGTGATTAGCCTGGGGCCCATTTGGATATTATAGCACAATCTCTTCCATTTCAAGATCTTTAATCACACTTGCAAAACCCCTTTAGCCATTTACTGTAACATAGTCACACACTCTGGGGATTAGGCTATGGGGTCTTTGGGGGAACTTATTCTGTCCACTCTAATTAGGTTGCTTCCTTCTTGCATTTAAAGAAGACAGCAGTTCAGATCAGTAGTGCCCCTTAACTGGCTAGCTCTTGTCCATTGGTGTGACAGTAGTATCGGTGCTGTTTTGCCATGTTCCTTCCTGGGCCCAGGGACTTCCTGGTTATGGTTTCCTCTTGGCGTTCATGTGACATGGCTCCTCAGCTTCAGCGGCAGGGTCATTCAGGTGCACAGTCACCTCAGACCTGACACTCTTACTCCAGTTCTAGTCTGTTAGAGTCTGGGGTGGCACAGATCATAGACTTGCTGTACTTGGGCAATCTGAACCTAAACTATATGACCAGGTCACCATGAGCCCTCGGTCATGGCTAGGTCACCATTCCTTTCTCAGCTTTTGGTTTTTATTGCTTGGTTTGCTTACATTCAACAGGCAGTTTGTTTGGTGATCTCCATTCCCACACATTTAGCAGGTGAGAGCACGAAGAAGAAATCCTCGTTTTCCTTCTGCTTCAGCAGTGGTGTTACTGGGTTCACGTCCACAAGGCAGCTGGGCCCGTGAGGTCCCCTTCCGGAGCTGAGAGCGCTGGGGACTTAGTGCATGCGCCAGATCTCCATCCTGAGGCTGAAGGGTGTTTTGGGGATGGTGTCGCGGAGAACACCCCGTTCTGTCTGTGGCGCTGCCAGTCCTCGAGATGAAGGGATGCAGATGTTAAATGGCTGAGCACACAGATTTCAAAGGACGAATTGTCCTTTTCTGCCACTGTGTGCTGATGCCATCTTCTCTGTTTTGGCCGAGACACTGGCTTTTCCATGATGACGCTTTTCTCCAGGAAACTGTTCTCTGTCACATGATGGTGTCGACCTCTGTGTGAAAGTTGAGAGGATGGGCAGGACAAGGGCAATTCCCTAAACTCGGAGTCTGGGCAGACACCACGTGGTGATCTTGAGTGTTGTGGGGCCCTGAGTTTGTTCCTACCTTGATCTTCATCCCTGCAGTTCCAGAAGCTGAAGTGTTCTTGATCGTGTGCTTGGGAAGCCTGTTCCCATCTATGCTGCCTGAGGTTATCTCTTCTTTGTCCGGGGACTTGGTCCTCCCTCACCAGGTCTACCCATTCCACCGTGTGCTGCAGAGGACCAGCCTTTTCTACAGCCTGGCCTCTGCTTCTCTCTTCCTTTGGAAGCCAGGCTTCAGCATGGCCTGGCCACCTCTTGCTGCTGACACCTGCCCACTCTCACTTCTGCACTCACATTGCCAGGACTCATCCCTGATTGTGTTCTATACAAGGTTTTGAGCTTCCTCTTATTGGTAAAATCCAGTGGATCCGCCAGCCCTTCCCTTTCCTGGATTCCCTGCTACTCTTAGTGTCCTGGCCACCTGCATTTCAGTTGTCCTCTATGCTGGCTTCCTTTCTGTGTTGTTGGCCATGCCTTGGTTCCCATTCCAGGCTCTTCTTGATCCATCGTTTGTGTTTGGCAGCCTCTTTGCTTCCCTGACTGTGCTCTTCCTGGGCAATCTCATTCATTTCTTCCACCCCATGTGCACTGATGCCGAGTCCCCCAACCCAATCCCGACCTCTGCAACAAGCTGCCCTGTGGACAGTACTGCTGGAGCCTCCTCTGTCAGCCAAGCTCACCATGTCCGGCTCATGGTTTTCATCTTCCCCACAAAGTGGACCTCTGTGCTGTCGATTCTCTTGCCTTCTTTTGGCCCAGCAGTTTCCCCTCATCTACAGTCTTGTCTCCTGTTTCCCCCTGTGGTTAACTCCTCTTGGCTCGGTTGCCTCTTCTCCATCCAGCCCTCAGCGTTTCTCTCTCCTGGTTTGCTCCAGCAGCCTTTGAGCTGCCTTTTTCACGGGCCCCCATTCCATCTCCATCCCTGCTCGTGCTCTCAGTGTCCTTGTAAGGTAGTTGACTAAGTCACTACAGTTGTTTTTTTTTTTTTAATAGAACCAACCAGGGGTCTCACTGATGATGATCTGTTTTCATAGTGATTTATGCAACTACCAAGATAAGCTGAAGATACAGACTTAGAGTTCCTAGAGGAGGCTGCTCATGGCAGTGGGTGATCGGTGTGGTTTATATCCGTCCAAATTCAAAAGTGCATGTTTCCTGAAACCTGTCCCTTTGCTTTCCAGAATGACATTTTCCTCAGACATTATGACAAAGGGCCATGCAGGAATAAGCTCGGCCACTCGAGAGCATCGGTGATGTGGAACCGAACACAGGTACCGTGACCTTAATTAAAAGGAGAGTGAGATTTGTGATGGCTTATCTTCACTCCTTTTCCATTCTCTACTCACCTGGGGCAGCCGAGGAGGATCTGGGGTGTTCTGGGGCAAGTGTGGCAACTGCTCAAAGATGACTCCTGAGCCCAACAGTCTCCTTAAGGACAAGTGAAGGGACAGAGGCAGATATTCCTTCCTTTGGATAATGTGACAGGGCTTTCCTAAGGCCCTGCAAGGTGCATTAGCTATCAGAGCAGTGCTCTAAAGTACCATGAGCCCTGCTGGGACTTAAATCCCTTTGTGCATGCCACTGTGTGTTTAGTGGAAGGTTCCCAGGGAGTTGTGGTTTGCTTTTAATAGTTTTTATATTTATCAAAGCCTATGTTCCTTTTGAGTGAGTTGATGCTATTATCCTGCTGGTCATAATTAACTCCACTATGAGACCATTGAGGAAACTGAGGTAGAGAACACGCCGGTGCCTACAGTTCACAATTCTGCTGAGCTTGCAGTGAGCTCCAGTTAGCACTGGCTTTGTTCTCACCCTTGACTTAGTCCTTTGTATCTTTTTGGTTTATGTCCACTTCAGACAACTGCTGAGCATTGGCTAGAAGATCCCATAAATGCACCTGTGTCATGTGCCTGAGATGATCTTGTAGTCATTTGAGCTGCTATAACACATGATCAGAGACTGGGCAGCTTAAACAACAAAGATTTCCTTCTCACAGTTCTAAGTCCGGGAAGTCTGTGCTCTGGGTGCCAAATGATCAGGTTCTGGTGAGGGCTTTCTTCCTTACTCTCAAATGTCCATATTCTTGCTGTATCCTTTTGTGGCACACACAGAGAGGGAGATAAGAAGCAAGTTCTCTGGTGTCTCTACTTTTTGTTTTTTGTAAGAGAGAGGAAAGACAGAATCAACCTTACTTATTTTTTTTTTTAATCTGTCTTCGTTTCTCTGACACTTTGTTGTGTATGTGGTGCTAGAGCTTGAACCTTTGTGCTTGTGCATGCCAGGCAAGCGCTCCAACCACTGAACCACTGCTCCAGTCCTCTGGTGTCTCTTCTTTAAGACACTGTACCCATCATGAGGATTCCACCTAATTGACACCCAAAAACACATCACCAAATGCCATCACCTGAGGATTAGGGTGTCAGTGTACAGATTTGGAGTGGGGAGGGTGTCACAAGCATTCAGTCCATAGCAGATGGAATAGCTAGAATAAGTGCACATGTAAGAAAACTTAGGTGCTCAGATACGCTTTTCTTCTAAATTTCCAGGTGGTGGGAATTCTTGTGGGATTGGGCATCATTGCCTTGGTGACTTCACCGTTGTTACTCCTGGCCTCCCCATGCATAATCTGCTGTGTCTGCAAATCCTGTCGGGGCAAGAAGAAAAAACATGAGCCGTCTACAACCTAAAGATGTCAGTGTTCATGTGCCACAAAAGTCTGGGTTACCTGAGACAGCACAGTGAGAAAGCCCCACTTAGTGCCCTTGCCTCCTCCTCCTTGCCAAACTTTGGAAGTGCCTCTGTGTCCAGACTTTGAACTTGCCTTCAAGCCTTCGGCATGGGAAAAGGCCAAGCCCTGGGTGCAAATGTTCCTGTGTAACAAGAATTAGCCCTGCAGTCTAGGCTGTGCCCGCGGAGTGTGATGGGAGCTTTGGGGTTGCTTGGGAGGAAATCACAAATCATTTTGATCATCCAAAGGATCCCCTGGACTGTTCATCTTGCAGCCAAATTCAAGGAGGCTGAGCGAACATTTAATATAATAAATGTGTTGTCACGGTTGGCAACATTCGTGCTGAGGAGAAGTCTGCTCTGTGTTGATTTGAGCACCATGAGGAACGGGGAAACCCGTTGTAGGAGGGGAAGGCTACGACTGCGCGTGAGAAATTCTCAGCAGAGCTACAAAGCAGGCTGCTTATCTTAGCAGCTGATAGTTGGTTGTGCCTCTGCCCGTTACTGGGTGTGCTGTTCCCAGTGTTCCCACAGTGACTTGGCAGAAGCACAATAGGTTTCTCTTCGTGTGATCTCAGCTTCAAGCAGGAGAGACCGCTGTGCAGAGGGAGTGGGCCCTTCCCCGTGAAAGGGATGCAGCGTGAAAAACAACACGGTTCAATTCAGTGTCTCTCCTTTGGCAAATGTTGCTTTTCTAAGGTGACCAACTTGTCTCTTACAGCCAGTAGCTGTGGTCTCCAGGATTGCTTTTTATGAAATATGGGTGGAGTGATAGAAACTCAGAATGTTCATTAGACGTCAAGGACCTTCCTTGGGCTCTGTGTTCACACAACCAATGGATTTGGAATTGGATCTAAAAGTACACATCAGGAGTAAACATTAAAGTCCTTCTGTATGTCTAGAACTGAATGACTTGCACCATACCTAGAATTTCTACCCATTGGGCAGGCGTGGAGATTCCCAACAGTAGAGGCAAAATTAGTGTTTACCTAAAAGCCATTCTGCTTTCTATGACTAAAATCGCTTACTAGCAATCAACCCAAAATATTTTGCATAGATGGTTGCCAGTCTGTAACTAACCCAAGGGTATAGACCCAGAAAGATGACTCTTTTAAAACAATACATAGTACAGTATCATATCACGTCTGTAAAAATACAAATTGATATCAATATGTTTACATATTTTCCAACAATTCAGAGCATCTCTCCGCATAATTTAGTATTGCTCTATAAGCAACTGTTAGGACAATCTGAGTGCTTACTTTCTGTGTGTACAAGGAACCGATAAGACAAGAAGATATACAAGGGATTAAAGGGGAAAGCCTTATGTATCTTAAGTACATTTTTAATACCTCCTTGTGACTGATTTTTCCCATCATGTCGTTAGTCAGATTTGCATAAATCAGCCTTGAAAGGCAAAACACGTTTTTCCAGTGACAGGGTTATATAATTGCCGTCTGCAGGGCAGCCTGATGGTTCACAAGAACGATGCTAAATGTTAACCGAGACCTCTCCCCAAAGCCAGGGACACCATATTGGTGGCCATTGGGAGGTAACTGGGTAACTAGATTGTTAAATTGCTGCTATCCTGGACCTGTTATTAAAGATAATGCTTTGCCTATGTGATAGAACGTATGCTAAGTGGGGATGTGTATATTTAAGGAACTTTAAGTTACATATTGATAGCTGATACTTGTACAGTGCATCCATGGGTACTGTCCCTTTTTATTAGTGTATATTAATTATACAGAACATTGAATTTCATTGTGTCATATTTGCATATGCATTTAACATATTTTGATCATTGATCATGTATTTTTTCATTTATAGTTTTTACTCTGGGAAAACTTTTGAATAGCAACCACCCCAAATAATTTTTAATCATTTATTAGAAATTTCTCAATAGTAAGTGATTTTGATTTCCTTTGACTCTTTTAATACTTCAGGACAAAAAACCCCACAAACTTCCATCAGTGTATTTCGTGTTAATATAAATATAAATGTACAAATTTTTGAATAGTTACTTTGAAAATACATAGACTACTTCCTCATTATAGGTAGAGGGCTTTTGTAACTGCTCAGGGGATCATAAGAACTCAACTGAAACTGAATTTTTGTACCAATGGTGACAGTTGTGGGAACCCACCCTTCTAATAGTAACCTCTCTGAGCTTGGTTCCACAAAGATGCTCTAAGCAGGGGCAGATTTCAAGTAACCTGAATGCTATGTTCTCAGAGGAGGAGCTTATGAATTTGAAGAAAAGGTGGAAGAAAGTATCTATGCTATTTCCTTGGCAAAATTAAAGGAAATTTGTCATCGCACAGAGATTTTATAACAGAATTAGCTACGTCTTTTTTATCTTTGTCAAGGCTTGGGAATGTGTGTGAGGGGGGTGTTTGTTAAACTGATTTTAAATAACTGGGTTTAATATTTTTTAATGTTACAAAGTGCCTGAAAAATGGTGTCCGAAAACACGTGTGAGTTGGAGAATCAACAGGAATAAGTTGGTAGGTTGAACCCACAGGAATCTCTGGGGCATTCAAGGGCGGGCGAACCTGGTTTCCACAGGAGAGAGCTGACCACTTTGATACGGAGGCCGATGTTTTCATTTCGGATAATCAAGTTTAGCTTGTCTCCTTCCTCCATCTGCCTGCTCTGTCCTTTCCTAGGGATTCTGTTTTGGGGGAAAAAACCTGGATCTACATAAGAATGTTTGGATATTGTGACAAAAATTGTCTTGTGTTTGGAGTAATACAGTCCATTTGAAATAGGATTCAAAAATCCTCACTTATCATGCACTCTGGGCATGATAAGCTGCAGTGCAGAAATGCCGTAAGGTGTCAGGACTCATTTAGCTGTCCCCCCTTCTAGGAATTTTTTCCCTTGTTTTTAGGTAGGGGAGTGAGGAGGAAACTGCCTGCGAGCAAATGTTAGAATCTCAGGCATTCTGTTTGCTCATGCCAGGGATATTTGCTTTGGACCTGAAATCTGCACTTTGAAAGCAGCCTTTGAAAAACAAATAATTCACAGTGTGAATTTTCTTGTAGCCTGCATCACAAATACCTTATCTACCCAGGTTTGAAAAAAATCTACATGTTTATTTGAATGTAAATCACTTGGGACCCTAAATTTTCTCTGAAAAATTGTTTAGAATCTAAGTATGTTATTTCTTTATTCTTCCTTACCCAGTTCTTTTGAGGGACTTTCTGTTCATGAATAGATGCCTTTGTGTGTATAGAATCCTGCAAATGTGTGTAGCTTTAGGGACAACTTAAGAAATGCCTTAGATGAGTGACATTTGATAAAGCCATCAGAATTGATACCTCTAGGCTGTTATGTCTCATGTTAATTCAAGACCCAGGAAGTTTGTTATGTACTTAAGAAATTGCTATTGTATTGTATTTTTCCAATTTGGGAGGAAAATAACTGTTTTAGTCTCTCTAGCACCAATAAATGTGAGCAGGAAATGAAATGTGTTAACTTTTGTTGTGCTAGACGATTATGGACACATTATTTTATCCTCTAAGAACCAACTAAATCACTGGTAAACCTAGATTCAGAATTTGCAAAAAGTACCCGAATTTGCAACACCACCTATGGAAATAGTCTTGCACTTTGCTTCTTAAAAGATGGAGGCAAGGGTAACCCCTTTACTTGTAGACTTCTTATTCTGTGGGGGGATTTTCCACACTGGTAGCATGCAGGAATCAATCCATCATTATCCAGGGAGGCAACCAATATTCCATGTTTTTTTGTTTTTGTTTTTTGAGAGAGAGGGACAGTGAAAGAGAAAGAATCCATTTTATTTAGCTTTTCATGAGGCTTTCGTTGCTCTGACTTTGTTGTGTACATGGTGCTGGGGTTCAAACTTGCGTTCTTGAGCATGCCAGGCAAGCGCTGTAACCTCCAGGCCATGGCTCCAGCCCCAATATTCCATGCCTTTAATCTTCCCAATTTAAAATAAAATGCTGCCCGGTGTCAAAGTCACTGGTCTTATAAATAAATTAGGACTGGACTAAACGTCCTTAAAGATCAGTCCTATCCTTCCAAAAGTTTATTGGAAGAATGTGTGTCCTCTTTATAAATTTTAAAGAAAGGACTTACCGGAGTGTAAGGCCACTTTCCTGTGATCGGTGTTCGAGGCAGGCCTGGTCTCAGGTTGAGTGCCAGAAGCTGGTTGACAGCTAGAGGGTGTGTTTCTCCAAAACTGAGCGCGCTGTGCTGGTGTCACTGCCTTTCCATTGGATGCTAGAATATCCTCAAAGGCTGCCTGAGCTCAAGGGTTTGGAATTGACTTGCAATTCAGATTTCATTGTCATTGTTTTGGAGAAATCAATAAGATCATGTAAAAACATTTTTTGGGTTATGGTTTCTTAATTTTCTTAATCGTCTCCTAGAATGTCAACAGTATTTCATTTTCAAAGTGTGCTTACTGTTTGCTGAGCTGGAATTTGCATTCCCAAAGAAATATTGAATGAACTATTTTATATAGCAGCGATTTTAATCAATGCCCTAACCAGCAAACTCATTGCGATGCAAATTATGAATCTAGTGAAATTGGAGGAGAATTATAATTAGGTTTTTCTTAAATAAATCTTAAATAAAATAACAAATTATTTTAATTTGTTAGATAATAAATCTGGTTTTTCTTTAGAACCTAAAGATTGTGTCCAACTCTACGGTATAAGAAGAAATGGATTTCTTCAAATATTTGTAAATAGCAATTATAATGTTTTATTTATATATTTTTACATAAACTATTTAAAGAGCTTTTGAGAACAGTCCTGTCAGATAGTGGAGTAGTTATTAGATGCATTTCATAGAGAAAGTAATGGCACAGAGTTAATGTTTTGCTAAGGGTCATAGTGTTGATGGGTGGCAGCCAGAAGACCCTAGAAATTAGTGCTCATCATCCATCAGTAATGTCACCTTGTCTTCACTTCCAATTCTGTGAGTCCTAAGGGAATGTACGTTCCCCCCCTTAGCTATCTGCCTCAGTGGAGGTGTAGGTAAGAGTAATTTGTATTTCAGATCATTGTGTTTTGGGAGGTGTGAATGTGTACCTAGGGCAGTTAGATATCCTGACAACAGCCCCCATAATCCCTGGGTCTCAACAAGAGAAACACAGGAGCTGAGGATGATTCATTAGAGACATAACAAGGCCCTATGCGTCTGACTTCCCAGCACTGTAACCACAATGACTGCTGAATCGATGTACTTCAAATGCCAAGATGCCCACCTGTCCCCAACAAAGTTTGTTCCCACGGTGCCTTTTGATGTTTACAGTCCAGACTCACAGCCATTCCTATTAACATCTCCAGCTTGAACTCAAACGTGTATTTGTGGCCTATCATTAAATCAGCTGAAAGTTTCAAAGCCTAGGAAAGGAACTCTGGCTAATGAACTTGCAGAATGGATTTCTGACTCGTATGAAGAAGTTGTGTTTTGAATTGCATTTCCTGCCTTTGTGATTTTCAGTTTTACCAGCAGCATATTTGCTCTTTGCTTTTGTCTTTCTTTTTTTTTTTTTTTTGTATGTTAAAGCCATAATTTTTTGATGAGAAGGAAATTCGTCTGATGTGAGATATTTTATCTTGTAGTTCCTTAATGACCAGGCATGATTTGAGGCTGTATATTTTCTTTGGGGAATGAATGAATAGGTGGTTAAAATTTTTTTTTTTAAGAGAGGACAGTGAGAGGGAGAGACACAGAATCAAGTTTATTTAGTTTTCCATGTGGTTTTCATTGCTCTGACACTTGGTTGTGTATGTGGTGTTGAGGTTTGAACCCATGTCCTCACATGTGCCAGGCAACCCCTGAGCCACTGCTCCAGCCCCAGCATTTAATAGTATTGGACAGGTTCAAATAAAATGGACAGATAGTTGTTCCTCCCCCACGCCCCTTCCTGGTACTGGAGAGTGACCCAGGGCCTGGTACATGCTAACATGCAGGTTTTCTTGAGGAAAGTTTTGAGACTTCTGACTATGGATCAGTCAGGGCTTATGTTTTGTACCCAGGCCAATTCATTTAACTAAAAGCAAACAAATTTAAAAATCCACACACAGCCCTGCCTTGTATACCCTGAATTCCAACCTGGCCCTGGGACTTTAGCAACACAAGGGCACGTGAACAGGTACTGGGAGAGGCCTGGCAAATCTGTGTCACCCAGGACACAGAGCAAGTGTGCGGGGCTGTCTTCTGAACTCCCTGTCCTCTGCCGCTCTAGGCAGTGAGGGTTGGAGACAGATGCCTAGCTTGCAGCGGGACAACTTCTGTTGTAGGCCTGACTACTCCTGACTGGTGGTGTGCACCAAAAATTTTTCATAGTGTCATCGCTATCTCAGGTTAGATTGGGAGGTCTGGCTGAAATTCTGAGTGTCAAAGTGCTCCTAAGTGTTGTTTGCTAGGGTGGTGAGAGGACACCACTGTGTTGTGTGTTCTTGTGGGTCAGTGTCCCAAAAGGAGACAAAAGGCCAAATTTGGGAGGTCAGTCCTGAAATACTCTTCCAGCTTAAGAATGTTTGTCAAGAGAGGTTTGACACCCTTAAGAATGTTTGTCTTTGAAGTTAAAAAATTCCTTTATATCACTTTTCACAAAGAAATATTTCACAAAATAAAGCTACCTAATTTTTTTTTAGGAGAGAGAGCAAGAGAATGATTTTTTTTAATTTTGTTTTTCCTCTATTTGTGTTTCTGTTTCTGGGAATCAGATCCAGGACCTTGCACATGCCAGGCAAGTGCTCTACCACTGAGCCACCTCTCTAGCCCCAAAAGTTATCTAAGTTTATGCTTGATTGAAACAAGATGGATGTATGGAGAAGAAATATAGAATTGGCATCAACACAGTGATCTCTGGAGGGGAAGTTTATTTACTGTAAAAGCTTGTATTTACACAATGGCTTACTGTATGCAAAGTACTTTCAAATGTATTTCCTTTTGCTCTTCATATTACTTTAGAAGGCAGATATTAATATGCCTCCCCCCACCCCTAATTACAGATGGGAGATGAGACTCGGGTTAGGTGACGGGATACAAGGTCAAAGAGAAGGTTGATGCCCAAGCTTGAATTGGACCTTACATCTCTTGGAAGAACCAGCCTTATTTAAAGCAACTTAAGGGGCTGGGGTGGTGGCTCAGTGGTGGAGTGTTTGCCTGGCGTGTGCAAGGACATGGGTTCGAACTCTAGTACCATGTACACAACAAAGTGTCAGAGCAATGAAAACCAGATGAAAAGTGAAATAAAGTTGACCCTCATTCTCTCTCTCTCACTGTCCCCCCCCTTTTTAATAGAGAGGGACAGTGAGAGAAAGACAGAATCAATTTTATTTAATTTTTCATATGGCTTTTACTGCTTGAACACACTTTGTTGTGTACGTGGGGGTGGGGTTCGAACCTGCAAACTAGCACGTGCCAGGCAAGTAACCACCGAGCCACTGCTCCAGCCCGTTTCTCTCTCTTTAAAAAATAAAAATAAAGCAACTTAAACCAATACCTTTGTTACTTCAGTTTCTGTAGGTCTGAAATCTGTTTGGGGTGGCTGGATTCTCTGCTGGGAGTCTCCCTGAGTCCAACATCAAGGTGGGCCTGAGGCCATGGTCTCATTTGGGACTCAGGACCCCTCTTCCAAGCTCACAGGGCATTGTCAGAATTCAGTTCTCACATCCTCCACCTTCAGGCCATCAAGGCCTGATCCAAGTCGTTCCCACCCTTGGGATCTCCCTGACTCTCTCCCAACACATCTCTGACCTTCATTATTTTACATTTTTAGATGGCTTCGGGAGCATGTTTAGATTTGTCATTTTCAGAAGAAAATTTAACTTTCTAAATTGTTTCCCTGCCCTGTGAAGGCAAACGGTTTGCACAGGTGATGGAATCAGCTTGACAAAAGTCATAAACTCAGGTAAGAGCTGTGAGCAGTTGATTTAGAGTCGCTGTTGAACCTCGTACGGCCGAGTTGTCTGCATCCTTGGGAAGTCCCCCGGTCTTCATGTGGGACAGCTTTTCCCAAATGGATTCAGAAAACCTGGTTGCATCTCCCTAACAAACCTTTAGAAGACTCAGGATTGGTTCAAATCTGGTGTTGGATTCAAGAAGGGCGAGTCCTTTCCCAAGCTGATTTTCATCCTGAAGATGGCGTTTCCACTTGGTCAGAGCAATGCAATAGATGGTTTTGGGTTAATCAGTTGCTGCCTTGGCCCAAAGTCAAGGTGTTTACCTCTTCCCTCTCGTCCCCCAGTGCAGGAATATGAACTCTTGGCAAGTGCTTCGGATGTTTTGAGCCAGAAGAGCCATTCTTCTGATTTGAAGGGCAAGAGCTCTGCTAGTCCTATGTAGCCTTGGACAAGTTACAGTTTCTCTTGACCTCTGTTTCCTCATCTAGAAAATTAGGAAGAGATTATTTTCTAGGTCCAGTCCAAATCCAACATTTTAATTAAGCTGAAAAAGATAAACCCTCCAACCCCCATCATGAACCCCATAGGCATGAGAGCTAGTAACACAAGGGACACTCTCCTTATTAAACAAGGCATTGGCAATTCCCAGAAGAAACTACATTATGGATAATTCCAGAAGCAGGTGAAATATTTTATCAATGTATTGAAAATGAGCAAATTCAAAGAACAATGGCTGAACTTCCTGGTTTGTCCACAGCCCTTGGAGGCTGAAAAGACTAACAAAAGTTGCTTGGGGAATTTCCAAGACATGTTTCTGCTAGTAACATGTTTCTGATTAAAAACATCAGACCTCAACATTCTTACTTAGAATACATCATGGACTATTTCATCTCAGCCTCAGTTGCTTATAATTGATGACTTTTTTCTCTACAATACCAGGATACATTGATTATTCTGTGAATTGAATTAAATTTTAAGGTACATATGTATATATGTTTATAGCTAGCATGTTATGTATAGTAGGTACACAATGTGTGTGTCTGTATAAGGGGTATTGTGTGTGTGCATATGAGCAGAAGGGAGCACACGGTCAGATACAAAGAAATTTTTATTAAGGTTTAAATAATAAATTTTATTTTCAAAAGTAGAACAGAAAATAACTTCTGGATTTCAACACCAGTAAATTAAGAAATAAAAGTTAAATGCTTTTGAGCACATTTTGAACTGATGTGTGCTTATTTTTGGACATTGATTGAAACCCGTAATAAGCCACTTGTGCAGATGATTGCTGCCTTTGGGGACAAAGTGTTCCAACTGAGGCTTTTTGCTGCAGAGTGATTTTAAGGGGAGTCATACTAAAAACCCATTCCAAATGTATCAGAACCAATGGAGTAAAACCAAGGCTTGAAGAAAGTCCTCAGGCTTAATTTCTGTTACTCATTCTGATGAAAACAAAAAAATATGTGCTGATTGCAACTTAAAATGGAAATGAAGAAAAAATGGGAATGATTGTGTTTTTTCCTCATTCATGATTTATAGCATATTTCTCAAACATTGCCACAAAAATACATAAGAACTTACATTTATCCCCAGAAGGGACAGAAGATGACCTGGAAGCATTGTCCCAAATAATGGTTGAGAGATAAGTAGCTATCTATAAGTAGATAGCTTATTTCTATAAGTAGAAATAAGTAGCTACTTATTTGATATCTCCTGTCTTATCTTTAAATTTTATTTTTTAAAAATTGATTTGTGACAATTACAATCAACTTATCATTTTGATTTCATTTTAAAGATAATAATTTTATTCTAAATTATTGGAGTAAAAGCAGCTTCTTAAAGATGTATCCTCTTTTTATTATATTAATTCTGCCTAACCAGGAGCATGGGACATCTTTCCATCTTCTTATATCATCTTGGATTTCATTCTTCAATGACTGATAATTTTCGTTGAAGAGATCTTTGATTTCCCTTGTAAGGTTAATTCCCAAGTATTTTATTTTTTTCAAAGATATTTTGAATGGGACTGATTACTGACATAGAAAAAACAATTCTCAAATTCATTTGGAACAAAAAGAAACCTAGAATTGCCAAAACACTACTAAGCAAGAAAGATGAAACAGGCGGTTTCACCATACCAGATTTAAAACTATACTATAGAGCCGTAGTAACAAAGACATCATGGTACTGGTATCAAGATAGGAAAGAAGACCAATGGAATAGAATAGAAGACCCTGAAACAAACCCTCAAATCTTTAAACATTTGATTTTTGACAAAGGAGGACAAAATATTACATGGAGGGGAGACAGCCTCTTCAACAAATGGTGTTGGAAAAACTGGACAGCCACTTGCAGAGAGTCGAAATTAGACCCATATCTTTCTCCTTGCATGAGAATCAAATCAAAATGGAT
Organism: Aplodontia rufa; assembly: GCA_004027875.1. Lineage (NCBI taxonomy): Eukaryota > Metazoa > Chordata > Mammalia > Rodentia > Aplodontiidae > Aplodontia > Aplodontia rufa. Next base: position 21,262 of record PVKS010010290.1, read on the forward strand.
CAAGGAGCTAGGAATTAAAAGAGCTACCTTGCAACTGATGGAAGACAAATTAGGTCCAACACTTCAGCATGTGGGAGTAGGCAAAGACTTTCTCAATATGTCTCCTAAAGTGAAGGAAGTAAAGTCAAAAATCAGTGAATGGGATGCCATAAAGCTAAAAAGCTTTTGTACTGCCAAGGAAACAAAAGAGTCAAGAGATTTCCTACAGAAATGGAGAGAATCATGGGCTATGATTCCTCTGACAGGGTCCTCATATCCAGAATCTACAAAATCCTCAAAAATCTCAACTACAAAAGCACAAACAACCCAATTAATAAATGGGCCAAAGAGCTAAATAGAAACTTCTCAACAGAGGAGATTGATTAAGCCAATGAATACATGAGCCAATGAAAACTACATTAAGATATCACCTCACGCCAGTCAGAATGGCAAAAATGAAGAAAATAAACAATAATAGATGCTGGAGGGGCTGTGGAGAGATAGGCACACTAACACACTGTTGGTGGAGCTGCAGACTGGTACATCCCCTCTGGAAAACAGTGTGGAGAATCCTCAAAAAACTCGGGATGAGCCCACCATACGATCCTGCTATTCCACTCCTGAGTATTTTCCCAGGGGATTTAGAATCAGCACATTATAGTGACACAGCAATATCTATGTTCATAGCAGCTCAATTTACTATTGCTAAATTATGGAAACAACCCAGATGTCCCTCACTGGATGAATGGATCCAAAAACTGTGGTACATATATACCATGGAATTTTACACAGCAATTAGAAACAAT
>PVKS010010290.1:22146-60846 GCA_004027875.1 Aplodontia rufa
AGGACAGAAAGATGAGTAACCTGTTGGGTCCTACCTGGTCATTGCCAGGTTAGCGGCTTTGACAGGTGCTGTGAGAATGAAGAGGAGGATGGACATTGTTGAAACTTTTCTTTTTTAGAGGGAGAAACAGTGAGAGAGAGAAATAGAGAAATACTTTTTATTTAGTTTTTCATGCAGCTTTCATTGCTCTGAGACTTTGTTGTGTACGAGGTGCTGGGGTTTGAACTTGCCTACTCACACATGCCGGGCAAGCACCATAACCTCCAAGCCACTGCTCCAGCCCCTCTTTTGTGGTTTTATGGAGGTGGTACTGCATCAAGTCCTTGGAAGAATATTAAGAGTGTGATCAGCCAGGCATAGTGGTGCACACCTATGATCCCAGCAGCTTGGGAGACTGAGGAGGACTTGGGAGGATTGCAAGTTCAAAGCCAGCCTCAGCAACTTAGCAAGACTCTGTCTCAAAAAATAAAAAGGGCTGGAGATGTGGCTCAGTGGTTAAGCACCGCAGGGTTCAATCCTTATACAAAAAAAAAAAAAAAGATTTTGATCAACAAGGGCATCATAGATCATCAGGATGGGAGCAAGATGTCCTGAGGACTGGTACAGCTGATATAAACTGGAATGAAGCTTCTGGGCCAGAGAAGATGAAGAAAGAGACACCCTTAGTGCCAGGTTGCTGTGTTTGTGGGGTCTTTTTGTAATGCAGATTCACTGAAGGATTCTGAGCTTGAAAGGTGATATGTGGAGGCCACATTTTAGCAGGTGAGTCTGCCAGCAGTGTGTCAAACAGAAGTAGCAGGGCCAGCTGGGTGCTACTGAAACAGCCTGGGCATGCCTTAATGAGAAGTTGATGTAGACACTGCACACAGGGAATGAAAAATGAGAAAATTTTTTACAAAACAAATAAGAAAACAACAAACCAATAGCATTTTGGCATTTGGGTGACTAGGTCATCCACAGAAGTTGTGCTTTTAAAAGTTTTCCATTATAACATTGTTTTCTTTCTTGAACACTTGATGGTATTGAATCTTAAGACCTCCACACAGTTGCTATCAATCTTAATTCAGAGCCACCTTAGGAGGGGTTTTCATAACATGAGCCTGACTCATAGGACTCACCCTGAAATCATTTTCAGAACAAAATGTTGAATAAATAAAATTACTCATGAGGCACCATGCAGAAGCGGCCAGGCTGAATGCATGAAAACTGAGTGGGAGATGGATTTGTCCTGGCTTCGTGATTTCAGTCAATTCTATGAACGCTGGAGACAGAAGAGAGCTTCTTCTGTTAACGAATTCATTCGTGTTTATGAAATGGTTTCAACTCAGCTACTTTCTCCTCCTGCGGGAGGGAACACCAGGGCACTGAAGTGTTTAGCTAGCTGGACAAAGACCGGAAATGGAGCAGAGTTCTGAAAGCGCTCTGAGGAAGTTAATTGCTGTGTTTTCACTGACTTGGAAAGGAACTGCCTTGTACAACTTGTGAGGGGCGTCTTCCCACTTAGCTGCCACGCTGTCTGCTCAGAGGAGACATCGTTGACGTTCTACACTTCCCTCTAAAGCAGGTGCGACACTACTGGACTGCACAGCTGTGATTGACAACTGGGCCATCCCTTCTAGAATATTTTTTAGCTCTGCCATGGAACCCACTGTATGTCTGATGGAGCAGCTGTTGGAACCTCTTGATAGGAACAAGGGTGAGAGCCTAGGAACTAGATTACTTTAGGAAGGAGGAAAAGGAAACAAGGATGTCCTTCACACTGAGGAACAGTGTGGGAAAGGCTCCGCCGCCTGGAGTTAGGTCCTGATGGGTTGATGGTTAAGGAGAAGCCTCCCTTGGTCGAGTGTGGCACAATTTCTTTACTCTGCAAATGTTGGTATAGGCAAACGTTCCCCTGCCAATTCCATGGCTACGTCTGTTGTTCTGCAAGTTCCAGAATTTCCAGAGTTGAGTCATACGGGGAACTCTTTCATAATGGAAAACAGTCCTTAGGTCTCTGAACGACATTTTTATCTGTTTCCTTGCAGTTATTATTTTTTTTTCCTTTTTTCAAAGAGAGAGGAACAGTGAGTGGGGGGATCAGTTCCATTCAGTTGCTCATGTGGCCCTTGTTGCCTGGACACTGCTGCGAATGTGGTGCTGGGCTTTGAACCCATGCACTTGCAGATGCCAGGCAAGTGCTGCAACTGCTGAGCCACTGCTCCAGCCCCAGTTCATTCGTTCGTTCATTCTTTCTTTATTTTAAAGAGAGAGGGACAGTGAGAGAGAGAGAGAATCAATTTTATTTCGTTTTTTTAATGTGGCTTTCGTTGCGCCTAGACATTGTTGTGTACGTGGTGCTGGGGTTCGAACTTGCATACTTGTGCATACAGTGCTTGCCAGGCAAGCGCTGTAACCACTGAGCCGCTGCTCCAGCCCCCCCTTTTTTTAACCAGTTATTTCTTAATAGCCAGATATTTGTCTATTTCTTAACCTTTTCAAACAATGAGCTCTTGGAATTCTTTACTTTTGCTTTCTAGTGAATTAATTAGATTTTAATCTTTAGTAAAAAATTTTTCCTTCTGCCTTTTTACAGTTTTTAAAAATTACTTTATTTTCTTGAGTTATTATTTCATTATTTCTCCTTTAATTATGAAAGCATTTAAAACTATAACATTTCCTTCCAATATAACTTTGGTAGCTTACTGTAAATGCTGATAAACAATGTCATTGTTGAAGTTTTCTGCAAAATAGGGAATCGGATTCATTTATATTTTTACTCAATAATGGCATTGGTGAGCCAATTGGTTTCTAAGCATATTTTGTTTTGTTTTGTTTTTTCCTTAAAAATAAGACAAATTTCAAATTTTGTTTATTTTTGCCTTGGGGTCACATTGCTTGTATAAGCTTTGCTTCTGGGAATTTACTGAGAACTTCTTCATAGAGAAAAACAAAATATTTCATAAGTGTTCTCTCTGAGGGCATAAAGTTTGATATATAAAAATAAATATTGCTTATTAAACTCTCTTATTCTATCTTTGTTTATTATTGTATCCACATGGAGAGAAGGTGTTTATCTACCCCTAAGCTCCCCATTTTATCAACTTCCTTGTATTTCTAGTATCTCATATTGTTTTAAGTTTAGATTAATCAAAATAACATCCACATTATAACATATTGTTAGCATATTTTAATATGAATTTTAATGATAAAATGGAATTAGACAATGCAACTAATAAGCAATATTTTCTTTTTATATCTAAGTCTTTAAACTTTAAATTTTAAGTATTTAAAATACTTAAAATAACAGCTCCTGACCTCTTCTGCCTGCAGGTGAGTCCCAGGAAACCCCTTCTTTTATCCTCTTTGGTTTTGGGTTCATCTGGTAGCTCCTCTGTGTGTCTAGATAGTACATAGGTATGAATTGTTGTTGGGGAAATTCATTTTGATGTAATTATAACATCACTTCATTTCTAACCATTAGTTATGCAGATTTAACTCATTTATGCAAGCTCTCCCCACCTCCTTCCAATAATTACTTTTAGTTTTTTCTAGTCTTGAGAATTAAAACTTTCATTCCATTTCTGTAACTGCATGCAGTGTATTTCTTGACTCTCCCACAACACAGCGATCAGCATCCCTATCCTTCCCTCCACTTCCTGTACTATTCTCTTTCCATTTTAGTTTATAAAGTCTATCAGTTGTTCTTTAACTTCTATTTTTTTTTTTTTGCAAAGAACAGGAAGTATCAGTATCTAGTGCATAGTAAATGCTCATGAAATGTCCAGTTCCCCTGTCATTTTTGTTATTACCAGTAGGGGAGTGAAAACACTGCATGGCACTGTAATGGTGGAACGATACCAAGCCACATCCGTCCAACCCCACAGCACATGGACTGTCGAGAGTGAACTGCAGTGTCAACTGTGGGCTTTGGGTGGTTGGGACATGTCAACGTAGGCTCACCAGTTGTAATAAATGCAGCACTCTGGTGGGCAGTGTTGATGGTGGAGGCCGTGCCCGTGTGGGAGCAGGGGCCATTCAGGAAGTCTCTGGGCTTTCCTTTCAGTTGTAGCCAAGAACTCTGTCCCTAGAGCCAGGTCACACCTTGGTTTGATCTACTTGTTCATTGCTGTCTGCCTAAGTTATGCAACTTCATTGTGCCTTTCCTGTCAGTCAAGAGGGAACAGGGGGAACCTCTAAGTTCAGTGTCTGGTGCTTAGTAATTGCTCATTAAATGTTGTTATTAGTATCAACACATTTCAAGGTGTATTTATTTTCATATTTGTGATTTAATTTGGTCCTCTGTGCTCATTATCAATGGGTTGATTAGAACAGTTGAAACTTAAATATTTCTTTTTTATGACTATTTAACTGTGTTGATTATAGAGGTAAACTGTGAGCTCTGATCATATTTCCTGAATTATAGAACCACATGAAGGAGAACATTCAAGTGCATAGTTCTTTCTTATGCTTCACTAATTGTTCAGAATGGTACATTTTTAGACCATACCTTTGTTGACTAGCTCTTTGTTTATCCTGGATTTCTGATTACCTTTTCTTTTTCCAGGTCAGGAAAGGCTTTGATCTTTATCACTAGATCACTATCATATTTAAGATTCACAATCATTCTATATTTTGCTTGGAACCCATTGTACTCTTGCTTTGGAACCCATTAAGGAGCTGTTCTGATTGGCTGATTTCCTTTATATGTACCATGATTTTCTTGTGCAACTCTTTGCTTTGCCCTGGCTCTGGTTTTATCTGCACTTGTTATTTTCCTATGTCCAGTGGCACGGTCCCTCCTCAGTGACTTCCTGGAGAGCATCTTTGCCTGCCTCCACCTGTCCGTGGAAGGGCCCTCCTGGCCCCAGTGCTGAGACCTCCTTTCTGCTCCTTCTGGTGGGCTGGGCCCTGGCTCCCATGTCTTTTTTCCTTTGCCTATCCCCCAACTTTGCTAGAGTCATTTCTCAACTAAAGTCTGTGTGGAAGGCTTGATTTCTGAGTTCTTGCTTCTCCAAATATGTTTTTAGTCTTCTCTCACATTTAATTGTTTGGCTTAGTATTGAGTTATAGGTTAGGAGCGATTTCCCTTGGAGATCTAAACGCCCTAATTTCAGATTTTTCAGTGCCTCGTTGTTTTTCCAGGCATTCATTTTTCTCTGTTCTTGCTTGTCATAGTTATAGCCATAAGTCCTTTTCCTTGCTTCTTCTTAATAGCTGGGAAAAATTTCAATTTGAAGGTATTTTCTTTTTAAGTCCTGGAAATTTTCCTTCCGTCATTCCTCCTCCGTTTTCTCTGCTTTGATCAAGGATCGAGTCTTCTGGGTTGATCCTGCACATCTGCCTTTCTCCTGGTTTCCATCTTGGTCTTTTTATTCTTTATCTAAGAGACATCCTCGTCTGTTGCTTTTTTTCTTTTTTTAAGAGAGAAGGACAGTCAGAGAGATAGAGACAGAGAGAATCAATTTTTATTGAGTTTTTCACATGATTTTCATTGCTCTGACACTTAGTTGTGTACGTGGTGCTGGGGTTTGAACCCATGTACTTGCACATGCCAGGCAAGCGCCGTAACCACCAAGCCACAGCTCCAGCCCCTCGTCTGTTGCTTTTTAACCCTCTATTTCATTGTATGTCTGCACAATCATATTTTTAGTCTCCCAAAGCATTTTCTTTTCTTTATCCTCTCCTTTTCCACATCATTCTGTTACGGATGCAAGCTCTAATCTCTCTAAGGAGGCAGACTAGAATTTTATTTTATTAATTATTTTAAGAGAGAGAGAGGGAGGGAGGGAATCAATTTTATGCAGTTTTTCACTTGGCTTTCATTGCTCCAACACTTCGTTGTGTACGTGGTGGTGCTGGGGTTTGAACCCACATCCTCACACATGCCAGGCAAGCGCTGGAACCTCTGAGCTCTCCACACAGTTCATTTCTCTTACGTTGCAGGGTTCTCTCAAGTGTGTGATGTCTTCGGTTGTCTGTTCATTTTCAGGACGAGGGAACTGAATGATCAGGAGCCCTGGGTCCAGGGTTGGGTCTTGGTAACCGGCAGCTGCCCTCTGAGCTGAGTGGTCAGGGAATGGCCTCGCACGGCAGCCTCTGAACGCAAAGATTTCCTGCAGTGCCAGCTCAGGCTAGTTGTCCTGTTCTCCCTGTTTTTCTGACTTTCTTTTGAGGATTATTTACTTTGATTAGGGGTAATTGCCTGTTTCAGCATCTGCCGGCAGAAAGAGGGGAGGCAGATAGGCAGCTGTAGTTGGAGGGGCCTCTGTGCCCCTTCACCCAGTTCCCCTGGTACAGATGGACCTCTCACTTCCTGTCTGGGTTGTCCAGATCCTGCTGGGGCTGTCCAGTCCATCCCTGCCATCGCGGCACCGTTCTCCATCGTCCAAATGCCGTGGCCACTCTACCCTGCAGCATCCACTGGTCAAGGGATTTATTCCTCCATTTTTGCGACTCTCTCTACAGTGGATCAGCCCTTTGAAAAGTCACAACACATTTCAATGATCATTCCTTATGTCCTGTTGGTTCTATTGGTTTGTGTTCTTGCAATATTTGTGTAGAAAACTTTTTTAGGGGGTTCTGGGAATTGAACTTAGGGGTGCCTGACCTCTGAGCTCCATCCCCAGGCCTTTTTATTTTGCATTTTGAGACAACATCTTGCTAAGTTGCTGAGGCTGGCTTTGAACTTGTGATCCTCCTGCCTTGGCCTCCAGAGTCATGGGGTCTGCTGAGCCCAGCTTACACAGAGAACTTTTGACATTTCTATTGCAGCGTTTTTCTTGAGAACTAAAATTCTGAAACATGTCTGACTTCAAAGTACTGTTTCTCTGCCTTTGGTATAACAATGGGGTTTTTGTGGTTTTCCATTTACAAAATCCTAGATTTGTGGTTTCCTGGGGAGCATTCCTGAGGCCTTCTTGTGAAATGCTATACCCACAGTCTTTTATTATTTTATTTATGTATTTATGTATGTATGTATTTATTTATTTAGAGAGACAGACAGAGAGTGAGAGAGAGATAAAGAGAACATTTTTATTTTTTCAGGGCTGGAGCGATGGCTCAGCAGTTGGAGCACTTGCCTAGCATGTGTGAGGACCTGAGTTCAAATCCCCAGCACCACATATATACAACTAAGTGGAGGAAAAAACAAAAACTAAATGAAAAAATAAAAAAAAAAATTTTTAAAGAGGGAGAATCAATTTCTTACTTACTTTTTCATCTGACTTTTGTTTCTTGACACTTGTGTATGTGGTGCTGGGACCTTGTGCATACCAGGCAAGTGCTCCATGGCTGAGCCACCACTCCAGCCCTAGCCACAGTCTTCTTAACAGTCAAGGAGCTTGGCCTTGCTTCTGAGTGGCCGTTAGAATTAGATTTCTAACCCCTCAGGTCTGCTTGTAATGTTTCAGGAGCGTCGCACAGAACGGAACACATTCTCTGCGGGATGCCTGGCATAATGTTGGTACCAGACAAGCTCCCTGTCATCCAGATCATCTTTTATTTCCTGGCAGGTGGCTTTCAGGTCTTTTGGCTCTACAAGCTTTCTGTTTCTTGATTTGGGAAAGTTTGGCAGGTAGGTGGCATCACGTGGAATTGTTTATGTGTTGAAATCTACATGGAGACGTGGGAGATTTCAGTGCCCAAGAGATGCAAGTCCAGAATCCACAGCTGAGAACTTTACTAAAAGAGACTTCCTTTCAACAAACAGGAGCCAAGGCATTGATGTGTTGGAAGCGGGAAGGAACCCTAGCACACTTGGACCATTGCCACCCAACAGCAGCCCAAAGACCATCTATGACTAACAATGGGGGTCATTCTGGAAACCCCCAGCCAAGACTGGCACCACCCTAGAAGTGAGTCCCAACCTCCCTTTGACGTTCTTTCCAATGCAGGTGGAATTCCTTGGTAACGGGTTTGCATCCATCAAGAATGCGAATTTCACAAGGTCTTTTAACAGTGACATCATCTCAATAACCCGTACAGCCACATCATCTGACTTTCCCATAGTACTAGTCATGCTACTACTACCAAGGGATATTATTTGGATGTCCAATGTGAATTTCGGCATTGCCATTTAAAACAATATTTACTGTCACTTACAAGGTACACACTATCATATTTTTATGAAAAAACTTAATCTCACAAAGTTTTGATAACTCCAGGAAGCAAACCCAGGGCCAAAATCTGAACCTGGGTGAGAGGTCTGTGGAGGCAGATATCACAGCTACGTTCTTCAGTTGGTACTGCACATAATAGATGCTCAGTAAATATCTGAGTGAATGAATGATTCTCATATTTGAATGCTGTCCACTAGCTTCTTTTTATTATTTCATATTAGGATTAGTGAAGAGTTTGGGCCATGACTTCCTGGTTCTGTAGATAGTCCAAGGGGATCTGAGGGTTGGAGGATATTAGGAGAACTGGTCTTAGCTGGAGGTCCTTATAGGAGTGTGCAGTTGGAGATGGCTTGACATACGTTATACAGAAGTAATGACAGAGCTATAGAGGTATACTGTATTTAGTCAAGGGTGTTGTCCTTTCATTTAATAGCTTTAATAAATGATCTTGAACTTGGGAAGTGTGGAGTCCAAAGGCGTCCCTGAAAGGTACTCAGGAGGTCTGTCAATATTGAAATTGTGTGCCAAATTTTATTATGCATCTATTTTTTTCTGGGGAGAAGATCTGCAATTTTTAGGAAGCTATAACACTAAAAAGATTAACAGTGTTTAATAGGAACAATTATTTAAATTCTGGGAGATAAGTATTTCTATATAATGTTGGAATTAAAAGTATTCTTTTGTTAGTTGCTACAAAGAGAAATTTCATTCTCTCCACAAAAAATAGGGACTTAAATATGTTTTCAGATACAGTTAACACATCTGACCCCAATCCTAGGACATACATCTCTTACTGAAAAGCCCAAGTCACTCATTGCATCAAAGCCTAAAGAGAATAGTAATTAATTTCCAATTTACTTGGAGGCAGGATGAAAATCAATGGTCTCTCTGAACACCCAGACTGCCAGGTACCCTGAATGCTTTTCTCTGTTCCTTCATGTTTTGGATTCAAGCCAGGTAAATCAGGGTCTTCCAGAGGTTTTCTCTAAATAAGCTTATGAGCATTTACCTGTGTCTGCAAAGTCCTCCCAGACCTGCCTGCCTAATTTTGGCAACCAAAGCCCCGTGGCTGCTAGAAGTTTGCCGGTGCTTTGATCTGTGCAGTGTAGGACTCTCGAAAGCAGACTGCCAATTAGATCCCAAAGTGTCAGGCGGACTCAGAGAAGGTGCCAGTGGCCAAGTTTCCTTTCGTGGTTACTACGGACGAGGCTGCCTGTCGCATTCCATTCATTTAGGAACAGAAACCTACTCTCCTCTTTCATCCTGGGGTTGGAGTTGAAGTAATGGGGAGGAGGAATCCCGGAACACAATCAGGTCTCCTTGCATCTCAACTTTTAGTTGAGAGACTCAGCGTGGGGAGGTTTGCTTGATTCTCTTGTTCAGACTGGGACTTGTGCTCATTTACTCAGGTAGAAGCAAGAAGCGGGGATGGAGCGGTGGTTCAAGGGTTACAGCACTTTCCTGGCATGTGCGAGGACGTGGGTTTGAACCCCAGCACCGCGTACACAACCAAGTGTCAGAGCAATGAAAGACACTTGAAAAACTAAATAAAATTGCTTCTTTCTTTCTCTCTCTCACTGTCCCCCCTCCCCTAAAAAAAAGCAAGAAGGGACAAGCACATAAAGCCATATTCATGGAAAACAGCCTCTGCCTGCAAACATATTGATGTTTTCATGTGTGATCTTGTCTGATTCTTGAACTAGAAAATAGATATTTCCTGTAGGCTACTGCCAAGGAAAGTGCAGTTCTGGAAGAAAACTACCTGCTCCTCGATTGCGCATGCCCTTAGAGGAGGAATTCAAGCCGTTTGCAAGGCACTGTCCAATAGCATAAATGACTACAGGGTCAATCCTGTAGCGCCATGAAGGAGTTGCCAAAACCTGGAGGTACAATGGGAATGGGAACTGAATACACTGCAGTCTATTCAGACTAGAAACTTACCTGCGAGTTGATGCAGGGTTTTCGAGATGAGGCTGGATTCTCTGCTCCCACTGGTGAATGGAGTCTGGGCTCACTGCAGATTTCTGTGGCCAAATATAGCTTGTTTTTAGTGTTTGCAGCTATTTCTAGTTAAAACTGGGGATCTGGGCTGGCTGCAGGTTTCCGCAGCTGAAATAGTGTTAGCAGCTCTCCAACTAAGAGCTGGGTTTTCCCAGCTACTGTTGAGCGGTGAGTTGCAGCTCTTGGTGTGGAAGCTCATCCCGGGAATCTGGTGCATATATGAGGCTTTGGTTCAATTCTCAGTACCCCCCCCAAAAAAAAATCAGAAAACCAATTCAAGCAATAACAATACAGGGAATTTCTTGACTGATGTAAAGGGAAAAATCTAGATGTAGAGTAGGCTTTACTCAAAGCTACCCAGGACCCAGTTCTACTCGTTTCTGCCATTTGGATACTCTGCAGGACCACCTTTAAGATTCTCTTGCTTGGGGCTGGTGGAGTGAAGGAAGTGGACTCTCCCTCAAGCGTATGCTGATGTTGACTGAGGAAAGAAACAGAGCGTGGATAAGAATGGGCTGGGGCTGGGGCTGGGGCTGGGGAGTTAGGTCAAAGGTAGAGCACCTGCTTAGCATGCTAAGGCCCTGGGTTCTGTCCTCTGTACTGCACAAGCAAAGCAGAACAAACCAATGAACTGCCATCTCTCTCGATCTTTATCCAGGGAGATGAGGAAGCAGGACAAAATCAGCAAGTCAATTTGTTAGGGGACAGCCGTGGATGGTGGGAACAGGAGGTGACGAGAATAGTTCTATAAAATGGCCCTTTGTGCTGACCCCGCATGCTTTCTTTTCCAAAAAGCGGTTTACCTACAGCCCTGCCTGGCCTAAGTGGACAGGCTACGTCACATTCCTCAGCAAAGCATCTGCAGGAGAAACACAGACCTGAAATAACGTCCACCAAACAAACCCAAGCTATTCTGAAGGGGAGACTTTTGCACCCAGCTCCTAAAACTCAGAGAGATAAGGATAATTCCTCCTGACCACAAAATCTGTAAGAATGTGCGGCTCAGAATTCAATTAGAACTGCTCAGCATGGGCCAAGGTGACTTAAAGTTGCGGTGGCAGTGAGAACTTGAAAGTCTGATGTTAGCTTGCTGTCCATCAAAAGTCAAGAGGTGGACCTGGGCAGAACTCTCGATGGAAACTTCTCTGGGATCCTAAATAAAACTGGAGTGCAGGAGAGGCACACTGTCCCTCCCCTCTCTGAGAGGACCCACTCTTTTCTCCTTCAGAGTGTCCCCTTTCCTTTTTCCTCTCTGCTCAAAAAACTCGTTTCTGTAACTGAGTGAACTGAACTTGTTCCTGTAACTGAAATCTTTCTGACTTGATCACAAAAATCAGGGTTTGAAGGGGGGCTTTACACTGTCTCTGTTTCCCAGAAGGTCCCAGCTCTTAACAAATTGAAGATTTGGTTGTTCTGAAAACTGAGAACAAATAAAAGCATTGATCCATTCCAGGGAGCAGAGCACCCGGGAGGAGGGCAAGAGCCTAGGGTTTCCTCTGAGTCCAAAGCTGATTAATTTGAATCTCAGGAGCAGGAGGGTTGGATGCACAGGCAGAGAAGGACCAAATCCTGAAGTTGCTCAAGAGAGCCAGTTTTTATCTCTAAGAGGAATAGAGTACCACTAAAGAATTTTGAGCAAGGGGGGATGAGAACAGACTTCAATTTTAGAAAAATTTTGCTGAACGCTTTGTGGAAGGAAATGAACCTGATCCAGGCAGCTGGAAGCAGAACAGTGGTAGGAGGTATGGAGAAGAGGAAAGAAGCAAGGGAGCTGTTGTACAGAGCGATCCCACTGGATGTGGAGAGAAGGGAAGCAACTGGAGCAGTGTGGGCGTCAGCAGGGTCCCTGAGCCTGGCAGGCACACGCACAAACTGCTAAAGTTGCCTTTGAGGACATTTACATGGGAGTCCACTGCTGATTCTTTTGTACCCTTCCAGATCTGTGGATGAGGAGGAGAGGAATAGAAGTGACAATCCGCAGACAGTGTCCCAGTTGCTCAAGTCAGGGTGGAGTCCATGCAAAGGTCTGTAACTGGTTTACACACGGTGTGCTTGCCAGAGGGAATTCAGATGTCCCCACAGAGTCCCTGGGCTTCCCAACCTTTTCAAATGCACTGGGTGGAAACTGTATTGGAGGAGAACTGTCCCCTCTGTCTAATTTCCTTTTGCTCCTGGGGTAGTGGACCATATTCCAAAACAGCCCTTAAGGGGAAAAAAAAAATATCTGTCTTCTGCTTTAGTAAGAATCATTGCAGGGAGAGTCATTGTATGCAAATGCCTTAGGCACTGTGTCCCTCTGTGTCTCAGCCAGGTCCCACAAAAAGTATTTGCCAAACCCCTGCCAGGGTGGGGGGTGCTAAAGAGAATTGGAAGGAGCTACGCCATTGTTCTGGCCGTGGGAACATATGTAGGGAATATTGCTACAGTCTTGCCAAAGGCTCCTAGCACTGCTTCCTGGAAGGCAACATCTTGTATTAAGTAGGTAACAGTAGCAGCAGCTGGTTCAGCCTGGGGGGTGACTGGGGAAAGGGTGGATGGATACTCAGAGGCAGGAGTATGGGCTGTTTTGACTTTGTAGGACACTGTCCCCCTCTGCATGGTCTCTGCTCAGCATGCCCTCAAAGGCCTACATGGAAAGACTTGTGGGTGGGATGTGAACTGAACATAGGATTTAAGAAATATTGGTGATGAGGGGTTTTTGAGGTGAGGCTGGATTCTCTGCTTCCGAGGGCAAATGCAGTTTGGGCTCACTGTAAATCCTGGAGCCAAAGAGGCCCATTTTCAGTGTTTGCAGCTACTCCCAGTTAAAACTGGGAATCTGAGCTGACTGCAGGTTTCTGCAGTTGGAATAGCATTAGCAGCTCCCTTGCTAAGAGCTGGGTTTTCCCAGCTACTGTTGAGCAGTGGGTTGCAGCTCTTGGTGTGGAAGCACAACCTGGGAATTTGGAGCCAATCTTCTGGGTTCTTGTCTCGCAAATTTGAAGAATAAAATCCACAGACTACACCAGAAGAGAAAAGTAAAAGGAGTAGGATTTATTTAAGGAAGGAGAGCAGAGACTCTGCAAGGCAGAGGGGCACCTGGAAGCAGGGTATCATCTTACGTGTGTTAGGCCGGGGCGTTTATATTGGTTTGGTTATGAGCCTTGGTTAAGATTCATGTAAAGCAGACATTGAGAAAAGGACCAACATCATTGGTTAAACTCTAAGTAAAATAGGCATTGAAACTGATGCAGGGTTTTTGAGATGAGGCCGATTCTCTTCTCCCGTTGGTGAATGGAGTCTGGGCCACTACAGATTCCAGCAGCCAAAATAGCCCACTTCTAGTGTTTGCAGCGATTCCCAGTTAAAACTGGGAATTTGGGCTGGCTGCAGGTTTCTGAGGTTGAAAGTGTTAGCAGCTCCCAGCTAAAAGCTGGGTGTTGCAGCTCTTGATGTAGAAATTCACCTGGGAATTCGATGCCAATCTTCTGGGTCCTTGTCTCACAAATTTGAAAAATAAAATCCACGGACAACCATGGAAGGAGGAGTAAAAGGAGTAGGATTTATTTAAGGAAGGAGAGCAGAGACTCCGCTCGGGGTTGGGGTGGGAGGTACCTGGAAGCAGGACACCGTCTAATGGAGGTTAGGCCAGGGGTTATATTGATTTGGAGTATGAGCACAGTTAACATTCATGCAAAGCAGGCATTGAGAAATGCATCTACATCATCGGTTGAAGTTTGTGTACAACAGGTGGCAAATACTTTCTAGTTCCCTTCTGTGTCCACACTCATCCCCTAGTTCTCCCACCTCTGGGACAAAGGAACTGCTCCCACAGGTGAGCCTCAAGGTCTTTCTGCATTTGAAGCCCCTGAGTATGTCCTGTCAATAGCTCTCTCCTGGCCAACTCTTAGATGGGGCCCTCTGTCCTGACTACCTAGCCATTTCACTGTCTCTCCTAATCTGTCTCAGAAACTAAGCACCAAAACAATTGGTTAAAATCTCTGCAAAACAGATAGCAACTCTCTCCAAGTTCCTATCCGTGTCCACCCCCACTTCTTAGTTTTCCCTCCTCTGGGACAAAGGAGTGGCAACCACAGGTGAGCCTCATGTTCTTTTGCATTTGAAGGCCCTGAGCCTGCCCCTTACCATCTCTCTACTGGCAGTTTCTAGGTGTGGTTGAATGGGGCCTGTGATCCTGACAACCTAGCCATTTTACTGTCTCTCCTATTCTGTCTCATTGGTATATATGTTATTATTTTAATTACATATCTATGGGGGCACCACGTGAATATTCAATACATGTACACTACATAATGATCAAATAAGGGTGGTTAATGTTAGGTAGAACCTGACTTAGGCATTTCCTCCATCTTAGAATAAGTCAGCTCACTCCTGTCCCTAAAACCCAGGCAGCACTCTTCAATCATGCAAAGAACCTTAAAGACTCCATCATCGTAAGAAAGGACTCTTCCCTAACAATTCCCTAGCCCTGGCCTAATCCCCTTTTCCCCTACTCTGCCTATATCTACCCCAGGCTGTAAGTTGAAGGGAGTCTTAGCCTCCACTGGGCCTCCCCTCCGAAAGGGCAGGTTTCTCCTCAATAAACCTGTGTTACTGTGAGTCGCTCATTTTTTCCCTTTATTTACTTCCCTTGCTTCTTTCCTTACAGTTAATATTTCTATTTCCTTAAACGTTTGTAACTGCTTTTGATTGACACGTTACAATTGTACATGCTTACAGGGCTCAGTGTATATGTTCAATTGTGTACAAGTCCTGATTAAGTCAAGGTAATTAGCTTTTCCATCCCTTTATCACTACTGTGTATTTGGAGGCTACTTGAGCGCCTCTCTTCTTGCTGTTTATAAAATATATAATAGCTTATTGTGAACTGTAGTCCCTGCTCTGTTGTGTAAAACATTAGAACTTATTGTTTCTATTTAATAATAAATTTGGGGAACTGGAGTGGTGGCTTAGTGGTTCAGTGCTTGCCTGGCATGTGTGAGGATGCGGGTTCAAGCCCCAGCACCATGTACACAGTTAAGAGTCAGAGCAACAAAAGCCAAAATGAAAAAAAATAAATAAAATTGATTTTCTCTCTCTCTCACTGTCCCTCTTTCTCTAATAATAATAATAATAATAATAATAATAATAATAATAATAATAAGTTTGAGTACCTGATACCTTGATTGGTTCTTTAGGTAGAAAATGTTAGAGATAATGGTAAAAAAAGATTCTAAATTGAAATGCTGCAGCATGCCATTCTCATTAGAGAGCCAGGAAGCTTTTGAAAGCGTCGCCCTGAGTGAGTTGCTCTTCAGGTAGAGCCAGTCCTCAGACCACAGCTGAAGAGGCAGTGCAGCCTGGGGCTGACAGCGGGATGCAGCACGGAGAGGCCAGAAAGGCCGCCCCACAACTGTGCAGGACAGAGAAGACACTGTTCAGTCTGCTTCTTTCCTGTCTGTTAAAATGCTCTCTCCTGATATTATGGCACCAGCTTTAGGTGAAAATGAACAAATGAAGTGGTAAAAAAATCTTCTCAATCCAGTTTGCCAGCCGCTGTTGCAGACTCACTGTGGGCTGGGCATTGTGACAGAGAAGGTCAAGGGGACGGTGTCCCCAAAGACACAGCCCATGCTCTCCAGGTGCCCAGGGTCTGCAGCAATCCATACACAGGTCAGACCATGCGAGTGCCCCAGGAAAGGTAGGAAAAGATAGAAAGACAAGAGGAAGTGTTCTGACCAGGGGAGGTGTCAGCAAAGAGCTGAGGTGGACGGAGCAGGTGAGTAAGAACCACAGGAGCCTTGTCACAGCTGGGTAGATGGGGGACTGGTAGGTACTGGAGGAAATGCAGCCAAATGGCTAAGCCAGGGAAGGAGAAGACTGTGTTTTTCCTTGCTATCTCCCCTGGGTTAATATTTACTGAGCCCTTCCTGGGCACTGTGGAAACCCCCTGTCGCAGGAATGTGCAGTCTGATGAGGGAGGTGCAGACATCGTTTATATTGCTTGAAATAGGAAACAGTTATTTTCCAGAGGTGCTGATGTTGAAACTACCTATCAAAGCCTTTTACCTAATCTGCTGTTCTGTGTAAGCCATGATGAAGGATGGACCTTCCTGGGCTCTCATTTTGTTTCTGCATTTCTGTAAATTTAAATGAGTTATGCACTCACCTCATTTTGAGTTGATGCTCTTGGAGTTGACTTGGCTGGTGTGTTGTACAGCATTTTCAGGGTCAACAAAACCCATCCTAAGAATAGTATGGACAGTTTAGAAACCCATCCTGAGAATGGTGGGGACAGGCAGAGGTGATTCTCCAAACCCTGGAGAGGGCATGGCCTGGGGGAGGAAGTGTGGACACAGCAGGAAGTTACATTTACAGAATGACCCTTCACTGGGCACCATGCTGATGGGCAACATCTTAGTCTTACAGACATCGACATTGTAAATGAAGCAGTTGATACTCCTATGTAATGACAGGAAACCCAGACGCTGGGAGGTTAGGTAAGCTGCCCCAGGCTCACCCACTTAGCATTGAGGTAGCCATGAATCACAGACCAGAGCTCAGAGCCTGCTCCTCCCTGCTCAGCTGCTCCTGGACCAGTGCCACTCTATCAGAAAACAAACACTGCTACTCCTTCATGGTGCTGATACCAGGAAGGCAGAAAGTGCAAACAGGACCACCCCACCAGCACCCTTGCCGCTGCTGGGGCAAAACTTTGTAAGCTTTTTGACCATCATGGTAGTAAGAAATACACTTTATAGGAAGACCTTGTACAGATTTATATATAAAATTTCAAAAGTTTTTATGATGCAATTCTTACATTTATTAAGTGCTCTACCACTTCTATTGAAGTGATCTGTTTATTGGTACAAGGAAAAGAGTGCTGGCCCCAACCTTGCAAATTGAGGTGGTCTGCCCAGCAGAAGCACTCTTGGGGTTCAATAAATTAGGGGTTTATTTGTAGCTTTGGACAAAAGAATTTTGACAAACTCCTCTTTTGTATGAACCCCTCTGGCTAGGGACCCGATGATACCTTTTTAAGACCTATTTCCCACAAAGGTCTTTGGGTTTCACTGTCCACAGAAGAAAGAGAAAACACTAGATGATTCTCCAAGAGCCTTACACTGGACTTGTGTGTTGGTCCCGTCCATGGTATGCTCTGCCTCTCACAGCTTCCTGCTGGCGAAGGGCCCCAGCCTAGCTCCAGCTCAGTGGGGGTGAGGGGCTTAAATATGAGGAAGCTGATCATATCTACTTTGTAAAAATTTGCCCTTGGTCCAGGTCAGGCGTAGAGATTATTATGGTTCCTCCCTCTGAGTAAATAGAGCTTTTAAAGCATTCTTTTCATTCAGCCATTGACTTTTCTGCTAGGGTTGGTGGTCTGTGTGGTGTTCCGGAGGTCAGAGAGCGGTGGTGCCCGATGAGATGGGCCTCTGCTCCATGGACCCCGAGAGACTCCCATCTAAAGATCGCACTTCACACACTTGTGGGAGGAAACCTGAACAGACAGTGTTTTTGAAGGTGGTTTTTGTGCTTCAAAGGGCTGGACAGATATGAGCAACCATGGGTACTAGATGCAGTGCTAAGGGAAAATCTCCTGATTCTGATTGTAAAAGATAGTGGCCTCTCCTAGAGGAAGGTGCGGACTGTAAAAAGCTTGCTCTGTACCGGGCCACACAAGCTGTTGCTCTTTGTTTGACCAATAAATCAAATATTTATTGATTCCCTGTTAGACACAAGTACTGTGCCAGCCTTCTGTGGAGGCTAAAGACAGAGGAGATGGGCTCTCTGCATCTTCTAATTGACCTTCAGAGAGAACAGAAATGAAAACCAGCCACCACTCTACAATGCATGTAAGTTGGGGCTAAATGGTCGCTGCCATCCATGAGAGAAAAGAGAAGCTCGGACCACCTCATGGATTGTCAACGGATGCCCATGTCGAAGATCAGAGGGGCGAGAGGGAGCAGCAGAGGTCTGTTTATCTGGAATGCTCAACTGAGTAACTTGGGGCCCTGGGAATTTATTTGAACTCAGGGATCAGGACACCTCACACACTTCAGCACCTGCTTCTTGGCTTGGTAAAGAACACAACTGAAGGCTGGTGGCTTCGGCATCTCAGTGTCTTCTGCTCAGGCTGTAAAAACAAAAGGACTGAGACAACAGAGATTTTGTTAGTCCCAGTTCTGGAGATGGGGAATGTCCAAGATCAAGGGGTCAATGAGATAGGTCTCATTCTGAGGCCTCTTCTCTGGGTGAATAGGCAGCTGTCATCCCCATTTAGGGCTCATGTGGCCTCTTGGAGAGAGCGCTGGTCTCTATTCCTCTGCTTACAAGGGCATTAGCCCCATCATGGGGACCCCACACGTGATCTCAATTATACTTTCCACAGGACCCCAGTTCTAAATAGCACCGCGCTGGGGGCTCAGGCTTCAACATATGAGGTTAGGGAGGACACAAGCACTCGGTATGCTCAAGTTAAGTGATGAGAGAAGGCACTTCACACACAAGAGCATCCAGGACTTCAGCCTCCTTGAGCTCTGCTGCAGAGAGCGGGCATCCCAGAGCCTCCCTCCTTGTTTGACCTGCTCAGGTCTGCCAAGGCCACATGTACTTCATCAGCTCTGTCATATTTGAAATAAAAGCTCTGACCTTCAAATCAGAGGCTGCCTGGTGCCATGCCCACAACTTACACATTGAGTCTTAAAGCCTCCTGCAGGCATTTATTCGAGAAATGCAAGCAGGACCAGCTACTGTGCTATGCAGATCACACCAGTGTTCCATCGTCTTCTGTAATTAATGCAGTGGGGTAGTAGAGACTACTGCTTCCTTCCTTCCCCACTGACTACTATAATGACACATTTTCACCCCCTCCTTGGTTCTTTCACTTAGTATTTCCCCATATGCTGTGGTTTGGATCTTAAATGTCCCCCAAAGGTCCACATGGGAATGGCTTGGTCCCCAGTGTGGCACTATTGGGAAGAGATGGAAACTTCAAGAGGTATGGCCTAATGGGAGCTCTTTAGGTCATTGGGGGTGTGCCCTTGAAGCAGACTATGGACCCTGGTTTTCTTCTCCCTTTGCTTCCTGACCATGAGGTGAGTGGTTTTCCTGTGCCATGTCCTTCTTTGGTCATGTGATGCCTTGACACGCCCCAGAGCATGGGGCCAACCAATAGTGGCCTCCAAACTGTGAGCCAAAAGAGCCCTCTCCTCTTTGTAAGTCGATTATGTCAGGCATTCTTCATAGTGGCAGAGAGCTGACTAGCACCCCATGTTGTCTTGCTCCTGTTTGGCCCTGCACCTCCGTCTCTTCTTCCTTGCTCAGGACGACATAGGCAGCAGAGTTGTTTGCTTATTTTCCTGCCTCTGTGCCAGCAGGAGTGGGGCTTGGTACATTCAGTTAAGATAAGCAGGTCTGCAGAGAATGTTCCAAGGGAGACAGCATGGGGTTTGGACAGGGCGAGTGCCCTCTGAGTTGGTCTCAGAAGAGGCCCTTGGTGTGGCTCTGGCATGATGGAGCTGGGGCTATCGAGAAAGAATCCTATGACCTCAATGATAGCCCATGGCCACTGAGCCTCTGAGACTCTTCCTCCAAGCAAAGTAGGGCACTGGGAAAGTTCCAGCTGGGGTAACCCTACTTTTTCCAAATTGAATTTTCTTAGCAACATTTCTTCAAGTCTTTAGCCAAGATGGCCCATGAAAACATGTCTGAGTCTCACCACCCTGCACGTCACAGAGGGTGGTGTCCATGATTATACAGAGTCACTGGTGGGTGAAGGACCCTTGGGAGCAGCTAGGAGGGCAAAGTAGGTTTCCTGATGATTATACAATTGGTGGTTCTGTTTACCATGCCTGAGCTGGAGCTTGGAAAAATCCTTTTTTCTTTTATTTTCTTTTTTTATGTGGTTGAGACAGGCTTCCTTTGAGGATTGTCTGGCATTTTAGCAAAATGCTGGGAGTTTGATAACCTCATGGTTTAATAGGCTGGGTTGGCATTGATTTCACATCTTTAGCAGAGCTAGGAGCAGATGTAGAGGTGATAAATAAAGCTTAGAAAACGTGCTGGGATAAAATCGCTTAAGTCAACAAAACCAAGGCTGTGTTTTGTGCAGGCCTCTGAATTATGTGATGAACTCATGCTGGGGTCAGTCTGTAACATTGCCTTTCCCCAGACAGTTTCCATGGGCAAGTGTATAAGGAGGTGCCTTCTTCAGGCATGGTGATGTATCGTGGGAGAGGAGCGTTTGGTACGAGGGGGAAACAGAGAAGTGGTTATGTATTCACAAAAGCTGCCTCCACAGGAAGTCAGGAGACCAACCAGCCTCTGCTCTGACACCAAATCAGGAGCATCCAACCAGAGTCCCCATTTCTTTATCAGTGTCATAAGGTGAACTAGAAGACTTCTTGGATTCATTTCAGCTCCAAAATTCTAGATCATCCCTGTTCCTGAACTCTTTCTGATCGGTTGTGTGCTCTGCCAAACAGTACTCTGGATGCTGATAGAGTCTCAGTCGCTAGCTGTGCTAGTTAATGCCCTGAAGGTCACCAGCAGGAGGCTGCTTCCCTTCTCCTACCAGAAACTGCACAGGGAGACTTTGCAATTTGGGGGTGGGGGCATCCTGAAGACGTCCTGCCCAGATCATTCTTCTATCCCCTATGCTGAAGGCTGGTTGTGCCGCAAGTTCAGCTCTGCATATGTCCCTGAAGAGCTGCCTGAGAGCGGGACCCCTCCCTCGCAGGACATCTCACCAGGTGAAGGTCACAGGGGGCTCCTGAAAAATATTTTTGATTATTCAAAGGAAAACCTTAGGGTGCCTTGAAAGAAATCAGCTCGATGCCTCCATGCTCAGCCACTGCCCTTGGGGTCCACAATTCAGGCCTCATTTGGCTGCCCCTGGGCACTGCCAATGCACCAAGGCTGGTTCCTCACTGTCCTCCCTCTCCCGAGCCTCTGAAACTTTGCCCATTGCAAGTTCTGTTTGCTTAGCGTGCAAACTACTCTTCCACACCACAGCCAGTGATTTCTTGCCTCCAATCACACACACAAACACACACACTCACACTCACTCAGGGGTGGGTGAAGATCACTGTCTACAAACCTGATCTGTGACAAGTTAAAAAAGGCAGTAACCTCAAAGCTTCTGTTATAATGTAAGGGTGATAGACTTTTTTTGGTTCAGGAAAACACAGAATAGGCCGTTTTGGTAAAAAGGTTATTCCTCCTGGAATGATGTGAGGGAGAAGATGGAGACAGCAGTGCCAGCTTGCTTTGCACAGTGCGCTTGAGGGAAGTGTGATTTCTCCAGTTGTAGCTTGGTGGAAAGGTGGGAAGGACCTAAGCATGGTGGAAAAGCCAGCTGGGGGCAGAGATGTAGCTCACTGGGAGAGCTTTTGCCTAGCACTGCCCTGCACTAAAAACAAAACAAAACAAAAACACAGGGGAGAAAAGTCGAGTTGGATATTGCAACATAAAACTTGTTGAGGATGAGGAAAAGGAGGGAACCACGGGGACTTTTCTGAGTCAGGACTGATAAACATCAAGAGCAATGATGCCTGAAACTGAACGGGAAGCCGTAGTCGTCTTCTGCCACCCCTAAGCTCTTAGCATGTTTTTCCGTGAAGAATGGTGCTTGTGTTGTTAGCTGTTGAGAGGAGGTGGGAAGGTGGTGACCGCAGTATGGATGGGGTGAGGAAACAGGTCAGCACCTGCAGGAAGCCCTTGAAGGACTGAGAAGTCAGCAGCTGCAGGGATGTGGAATAGGATGGACCAGGAGGACAGGACTCCTGCATGCTGTAAGCACTGGGGAGATATTGCACACACTAGCGGTAGGCCACAGTGAGAAGGTGACTGACCCCTGGTAGACTTGGGGACTTTGGATTACAGAAATGGGACATGCGTACACAACTATGCAAATGACCTGGCATCTTGTGGCACCTCGAGCAAGGCAACGTCCTCCCAAACCATCTAAGTCCACGGTGCCGTTTTAGAATCTCATGGAGAACCTTAAAAACACCTAGCATTGTCCTATAAGAGCAGTCTGTGGGGACAAATGGGTATTGGCAGATGCACTGTTGAGTCATAATAGAGGATTTGGTCTAATTGTAGCTGCCCTTCTTGCATAACAACCGAGAGCACACCTTCCCACAACCACAAGCAGGAGTGGAAAGTTCAGAACGCAGAAGAACACAGTTCTACACCCTGGTTTCTTTACTTGCTGGAGCTCTCCTTTCCTCCCCTAAGGGTTTTCCAAGGCATCAAGGTCCAGGTTTGAATTGGGCTTTGGAAAGGTCTCTCTGTTGGCTGGGGGAGCAATCTGTGCTAAGCACTCAAGGGCATGCAAGAGAGCAGCGGCAAGGAGCTGGGACTGAGCTCGCATCCTGGTTCTCCTTTCCCATCTGCGCTAGCAAGGTCCCAGGGCTGGCAGTAGTCTGCACTGGAGGTGGGGGCCACCAGGGCGTTTCGGGGGCAGTTGTACCTGTTCCTCAGGCTCCGCCCCTACAGCCTTCAGCAGTCCACTTAGTGTCAGAAGGGAACAGCACTTGGGCTGCTGGGAACTAGAATTCTCTTTAAGCTTTGGATCCACAGGCCATTCAATGCACCCCAGGGTCCTTCCTTTACCTGGAGGATGGAAACCCGCTGCCAATCAGAAAGTAGCAGGAGAGACTAAGCTTGATTTCTGTGGAGTAGTGCGGGCAGGGAGGGGAAGAACCTCACTATTAAGGGTTTTGTTATTTAAAAGTGTGGCTGCTGAGGGCGTGGAGGGGAGCAGAGAGCACAGGTGTTCGCAGCTTGTAGGGCGGTCAGGGAACAGCCCAGAGACTCTGGGGTGCAGGGGGCAGGGAAGCTGGCTGGGCCTCAGCTTAAAACTCAGAAGGGATGGCTTAAAAACCCCTCTCCCCTCGGTGGCTCAAATTTGACTGCTAGGGATATTTTCTTTTGGACAAAACATTGTTCTTTCTCCACAATTTAAAATATAGATGTTTCTGGAAGGGGTGAAACATTAAGTCACCTACTATCCCTTTTCGTGTTCGTTTTCCTGACGGAGATTGATAGCCTGGGTTAAAGTGATGGGAGGATTATGAATAAAGAGAGATGAAAGCAGGATATGGAGGAGGAGGGGGCTTTAGAAACCCCATATGCTGCTCTCCACGGGCCCAGGTCTCAGTTCCTCTGCCTTTGCTGGAAGGATGGCGATGGGGAGTCCTGGGCCGCTGCCTGGAAGGGAGTCAGGGGTGGTTTGTTAACCAGGGAGTCTGAAAGTGCAGCTCTGGGATCTAGAAACTGAATTACACTGTGACACCTGCCTTCCCGGCAGAGCGCCTCCGGCCTCTACAGAGAAAATGCCTCTGTCCTCAACCTGTCCCCAGGGGGAAATGTGTGCTCACAGTGATGACTAAATCACCTGTCGTTTACAAAAGCTTCCCAAAGCCATCCACATTGCTCTTCTCAGGGAGGGAGTTAGAGGAAAGTCTGACTCAATTAGCAGACTAGGGAAGAACCGCAGGCTTGCAAGGGCTGGATCTCCCTGCCTCCCCCTGGGCTGGATCACGCTGCAGAGACCAAGGATGGTAGGTGTCAGCTTGTTGGAATTTCCATTTGTTTTTACTTCTCCTGCCCATCTCCAGGAAAACGTTACCTCTGAGGGCGAATTTGAGGCAGCGAACGAGCAACAAAAAGACTTCCCCAGGAGAAAGGAGGCTTTGTGGACGGGAGTGGCCAGCCCTGCCCTTATCCGGCAGCTTGGGGTGCCATCTAGTGTTCCCTGGGAGTACTGGCAGGTGACGCCATGGTCAGATGGGTGATGGTGGAGCCTGGCGTCTGTGGGTGGTTGTATTTATTTGGTAGGGGGCTGAGAATTTTCTTTACAAATCATCTTCTTCTATAGATTCTTTAGGATCAGAAGGAAAGAACTGATGTACAAATTCAGAGTACGGGTTACTGATTATACCTGCAAGTAGCTGTGTAGAAGAGGGCTACAGAGAAAGGGCAGCAATGAATCCCCAAGGGGGGGGGGATCCCTCTGCTGAGTCTGAGCCACCTAGTGAACACCTGCCACATAGTAGGTACTAATAAATGCTCGTTCAGAATGTCACCCATGGCACAATTTCAGGCAGCATAGTGGCATCTGGTGGAGCAACAGGTAACCTGTCCTGGCCAGCAGTCTTCCCAGGCAGAGGGTGAGTGGTGGGATTCTTAATAACACAGAGGCAGGCAGCCTGGGACCTGGAAGATACATCTTCAAGAGCTAAGTACCACCTGGTCCTTTCCAAGAGATAGACTTGGTTTTGATTTCAAAGGACAGTTCTGGAATGTGAAGATGAGAGCCTGTGGGCATGAGTTGGAGAATGCTAAGAAACATTTGTAGGGTTCGTCCTTAGTGTTCAGAATGGGGATCGGAGATAGGAGGGTAGTTGAGGGATTGGAGGGAATGGGTCCTAATCTTAGAGCAACTTCCATTTGGCAGGTTGCTAAGTTGCCTCTTCCTGGAAGCATGAGCTGTAGAAGAGATACTTGGACAGAGTGGTTTGTCCTCGGACAGTTTATTCTTACTCTTGGTGGCCCCTTAAGGCCTCACCAACCTTCCCAGCTGTGGGTTGCACCTGGTGTGAGCTGTGGAGGGGGAAACTTTGCCTCCATTCCATCCATCTGCCACACAAGAGGGCACTGCTGTGAGCTTTCTGTTAGGAAAGAGGTCTCAGTCCAGTGAGGCAGAATCCCCAAGCCCCAAATAAGATTAATGAGGTTTCTTCCCCTTCATTCCCATTTTATTTTTATGCTTGCTTTTAGTAACATCTATGAGAGTCAAAAGGTGCTTTCATGTGACTATTTAAAGGGAACTGTAATTCTTTTGAAAAGCAGAGAATCTTTTTGCAAAGTAAATAATTACTACACAGTTCAACTGATAATCAGAGAGTTAGCTAGGACATGTTCATTGAAGGTTTCTGTTGTGAAATATATGCCAGATGTTTAAGGCAATTCAGAAGCACATTTAGTCCTTGACTTAGAAACGGATTGGCTGGGGTGGGTGGTGTACCTCAGTGGCAGAATGTGTTAGCATGCATGGCCTTGGGTTCAATCCCCAGCACCAAACAAATAAAAAAAGAAACATACCACAAAAAACCAAAAGAAAGTCTTTCTGATGCAAAAATTCATATTCCTTGTTTACAAAATTATAAATCATGAATAGGTTTCCGGGTCAACCCTCCAAAATCAGTTAAATCCATGCTGTAGATAACATAATAAAATTTATAACTGAAATAAATAAGGAGAATACAATAGAATATTCAAAATTACACAGGAGAAGAAAACATCCAGTAGGAAGTCTATTTTTAGTCATCATTAAGATATTTGGGGAAATGTAACATACAGAAGAAACTTCTGTAAATCTTGAAGGACTACAAGAATTTGAATCCTTGGTTGCACTGATTTTTGAGTCTAATTCAATCTAAAAACATGTAACTTTCCTCTGAGTAGATCTATACTAGCTTTTATTTACCAACTATGCCATTTCTCCTGCCAAAATCTAAATGAGCAGGAATAAGGAGAGATTTTCCTGGGCTTCATAGGTGAGATATAGAAAAAAAAAATGGAAGGAACAGAATTGGGAAAAAATACATACAGGTGTGTAGAAAAGAGATCCTGGCCTGTTAGTAGATTGCTGGTCAGTCAGTAGCAAAATTAAAAAAAAAAATCAACTCAGGAAAATGTGCACAATTCCTCAGCTTCCCAAGGGGGAATCTGCACCGACTGGGGTTTCCATGTTGACTGACAGCTATGTGTTTTAAAAGGAGATTAGGGTTTTACAATGTTTAATGGCAAGATCATTCACAAAGTTGTCCCCTTGCCCCCCGCCACATGGCAACATGTTACAGTGCTTGGGAAAGGAATAGCAATTCAGGAATTTTTTAAAAAATCAAAATTCAACCTTACTTCTCAGCCCCCTGCTTTGATTCTTACATCAGTGAGGGGAATAACCTGGACTTCTCAGGGTGGCGACTGGGCCTTTCACAAGTACCCGACTGGCTTTCCATCTCTGTGGGAAGAACAGGCAGATAGCTGGGAGTCATCATATACACACGGGATCATTTGGGAAATAATCTTTGTGGAGATGAAACTGTGTTTGAGTGTTTATTGATTTTGTTTCAGTGTGACACGAAGATGTTTCATAGAGTAATACAGGGGACCCTGAAAGTGTGGTCCTGGCAACAGCAGCTCCGTAGCCCTTGAGAACTTGCCAGAAATGCAGAGCTCAGGCCCTTTCCAGACTCCTGAATCAGAACCTTTGGGGTCAGGCTCAGTAGCCAGGGTTTTAAAAAGTCCTCCAGGTGGCTAATGTGAGATCGAGTTTGAGAAACATTGAGGGGTGTGGATGGGACAACTCAGTAGTTGACAGCAGCCAACCCAGATCATCCCCTGCAAAACACTGACATTATTATGTGGCTGAAGGGAGTTAAAGGGAATCTTAAGGGTGATCTTCCCCAGGGTTAGGCAGTAAACCAGACACAGTCTGCAGGAAGCTGGGAAAGAATGGAGAAATTACTGCAGGCTGAGCATCCCTTATTTGAAATGTCTGGGACCCAGAAATGTTTCAGTTTTCCCCCAATTTTGGAATATTTGCATAGAGATGTTGAGATTCATTTGTGCTTCACATATGCCTTATATGCACAGACTGAACTGTATGCAGTATTTTTAGTGTGAGTGGGTTTCAGACTGCACCTGCCACCTGAGGTCAGGTGTGGGATTTTCCACTTGGTGGCGCTGTGTCAGCCCTTAAAGGTTTCAGAGTTTGGGGCATTTTGGACTTTGGATTTTCAGACTGGAGATGCTCAGTGATTTTCTCTTGGGGTTGAGGCCAAAAGGATTAATCAGGTCTATAATTTCTTATCCCAAATCCCAACATAATAAAAGCTCGGAAACCACTAATTTTATTGCAAGTTTGGCACCAAAACTCACTGGTGGCAAGATGTGACTGGAGTTCTCATGAGGCTTGCAAGCTCATTCTATCCATCCCCCTTAGGGCTAGTGCTTCAGTTTGCTTTGATAATATTGACAACTTTAATTATGGGGTGTGGTCCTGCAGCTCAGCAACAGGCACCATATTTGTCATCTAAAATTCTAAAAAGTTCTAAATTCCAAAGTGTCTCTGGCTCAAGGACCTAACAAAGGGACCGAGGACCTGGGTATGTTCAGAGCTGCTGGTCATTTCTCTGAACTAGCCACCTGCAGCTGACTCCCACCTCCACCCTCTTGCTCTGTGTCATGGCCCAGCTGTGTAAGGATCCTCCAAGCCTCCTTAGCCCTAAGGATAGCTGCGGCAAGGCCATGCGTCTGAAAGCCCCCCCTGGAAAGGGGAGCCCCACCTTCTTTGCCCAATCCTCTCCACTTCGCAAACTTCTGGCGGGCACGGTCATAGCTTGACTCCTTTGAGCCGCAGTGCCTTATCCAGGGATTCATGTGCTGCAATTCCACTCTGTCCTGCAGAGTGGAATCCAAAGAGGTGCAAGCTAGCTCCAGTTTCCAGAGTGGAGGGAGTTAGTGTCCGCCATCATCAGGCCATTGAACTCTCAGAGCAAAGACTCACTGGAGGTGAAGGTGGAGACCACCCTTCTTCCCCATTAAAAACAAGAACAAGAACAAAACAAAACAAAGAACAACAAAAAAGAAAAAGCAACACGTAAACCAAACTCTGTTCTTTATTCCAGTTTACCAGCTTTATTAGCTTTTCTGTAATCAGATCATGCACAGCATAATAATGCTTTGGTAAACAATAGACTGTCGTCTGTCCTGTAGATTCCAGCTCCTGGTGATGCTGTAGTCCCTGTTTGTGTAAGTACACCCTGTGATGTTTGCGCAGCCCCAAAGTCCCCTAGTGACGCATTTCTCAGAACAAAGCTCCGTCCTCAAGTGATGCGTGACTGTACACTTCGCTTCCTCATTGTATCTCCTTAGGCTCCTCTGGGCTGTGTCCGCTTCTCAGACTTCCCTTGTTCCTGATGACTAAGTTTTGAAGTAGGTATTTCTGAAATGTGATACTTTTCTCCTGGTCAGACTGTGGTTATGGGTTCACAGGAGGAAGACCACAGAGGTGATGTGCCTCTCAATCACATCAGGGTAGCATTTCACCGACAGGCTGTCCTGGGCTGTGGCTGCAGCTGTTATCTGGCCACTCTCTATATATCAGGATAAGTTTCTGATTCTCCAGGGTTATGGTCACTTCCCCAGAGGCCACAGTGGAGTGTCCACTGGCTGGGTGGTGCTGGTCTATGCAACTTTTGCCAGTGGAGAAAATCTATTTCAAACTCAGCTGAAACAAGGACTTTCTTGATTCATGTTACCATAAAAACCTAGAATGTGGGTTTGAGGCACTGCAGGATGCAGGATCTCAGTCATTCAGCACCTGTCTTATACAGTGACTTTGTTCTTTTGGATTGGCTTTATTTTTAGGTATGCTCTCTCCAAATTTTAGAAAAGAGGGTTCCTGGCACTTTAGAATCTTTATATGAGCCTTAGAGCCAGGATTTTTAGGGAAAAAGAACATGCTTTTATGAAATTCCAGCAGAAGCCCCAGGAAAGGGCCTGGCCTGAGTCACATGTCCATCCTGATTGACCAGGCCTGAGTCACTTGGCCATCCTGATTGGTCTGGCCTGAGTCACTTGGCCATCCTGATTGGCCAGGCCTGAGTTACATGCCCATCCTGATTGGCCAGGCATGAGTCACGTGCCCATCCTGGAGCGGAAGTGTGGGGCTGCCATGTTTAAACCACATGGTAGAAGAAAGAGAAGGGAAAGAAGGGTGGGCAGCAAGTCCACCATGGCCCCTTTGGTGGATTACTGGATGGAACTCATTTGTTATGGTAAAAACAGTGATATATACAGAGGGTGTTCTGAGAGCAAAAAGAAAATTTGTGCCCCACTTGTAATTTGTCACCTTGGGAAGCCACCTGCAGTGTGCCAAGTCCTCCACCGTTCAGAACCACCTGGGAATGGCATTACTGTCTGACTTTATATCCGCGGCAGCCCAGGCACCGGGATTAGCTGCTCACAGTCATATGATTGACAGTGGGACTGAGATTTGCACCGGCAACTCGGACCCAAGATGAAGGCAGTGCGGTGGCAGTGGAGGCGCCTTCTGCCGAAGGCACTGCTCAAGCTCACATCTGAGCCCCTCTCTTCCTGCCCTCCCCTGGAGCTAGCTGCCTGGCAGGGTTCACGCCAGGTTTGGGGACACCTCGTGCCCAAACTGAATGACTGGATGATGCCTGCTGGCCCCGGAGCTTCTGGAAGCCCTGGAGTCAATGTCCCTCCGCCTGGCGCAGCTGGCCGCGCTCCTCCCGGGGTGCTCCTGACAGCGCTCCTCGCTGACTCTCTCACGCAGCCCGTCTCCCAGGGAAGCTCCTGGTGTGTGCCTTTCAAAGTCTGGCATGGAGAAATTACTGTCCAGTGGACACCAAGATAGGTGGACATTTCTCAGGGGTAAGATGAGCTGCACTGACCCCATCCCCTCCTGGAATAAAGACCCTAATACCTGTGAAATACACACCTAGAGTCTGGTGAAGGCCACTCTATTCCCTGAGCTATTCCTTGCTAACTGGTATAAAATTCCATCAGTCTCTTCCAATCCCTCCTACTCTGCTTCAGTTTCCAATCATAACAATTATCCCCAAATCTTTTCCTCTCCCTATTTATCATCTTTAAATCTTTATTTTTCAAAAACTTCTTTCTCTTTATGTCTCTTAATTTTTATCCATTTTCGTCTCTATCTTTAAATCTTTTTCTCTATCATCTATTGACAAAAACTTGAATATAGATTTCTTTATATAAAATACACACACACACACACACACACACACACACACACACACACAAAACCTCTCCCTGCCCACAACAGGTACTAGCTTTGTAAGAGGAACAATTTCTTTCTTTTTTATTTTCTTAATTTTTTTTTTAAAAAGAAGGACAGTGAGAGACAGAGAAAAAGAGAAGAAATTTTTATTTAGTTTTCATGTGATTCTCATTGCTCCTGACACTTTGTTGTGTACATGGTGCGGGGGTTTGAACCCGAGTACTGGTGCATGCCATGCAAACGCCATAACCGCTGAGACACTGCTCCAGCCCCTTTCTTTTCTTTTCTTTTCTTTTTTTAAGTAAGAGGGACAGTGAGAGAGAGAAAGAGAGAATCAATTTTATTTAGTTTTTCATGTGGCTTTTGTTGCTCCAACACTTTTGTTGTGTACATGATTCTGGTGTTTGAACCACATCCTTGCGCATGCCAGGTTGAGCCACCCATCCAGCCTTAGAGGAAGAATTTCTATTGTGTTCATTTTATCCTCATTGCCCACATCAGTCTGTGGCTCTCCCTGGGTGCTCTTTAAATTTATGTTGGACTATATGAAAGGTAAAACCAGCAGATAAAATAAGAGGAGGCAAAAGAGAAACTCACAGAAAGAGCATCTGATAGGCGCATCAGCAGCGGCCCTGCTGAGCTTACCTGTCACACTGGGCTCAGGGGAGAGCTGTGCCCTGCATGGTGCACCCTTGTTCTCCCTGCAAGTCCTGGACCCCTAACAGGCAATCTTGAGTTTGCTAGATACAAGGTGAGCTGTCCCAGACAAAGCATTTACTTTTTTTTTTTAAAGAGAGAGGGACAGTGAGATAGAGATTGAGAAGCAACAAGCAATTTTATTTAGTTTTCCACCTGGCATTCGTTGCTCTGTCTCAGAGCTGTGTACGTGGTGCTGGGGTTTGAGTTTGCGTTCTCACGCATTCAAGGCAAGCACTGTAACCGCCGAGCCACTGCTCCAGCCCAAAGCACTTACTTTTCCAGCCTTATTTGTTTATTCTTACCTTTAAGGTGTGGATTCTGTGCTGCGTACCTGATCAGGACTAAATGTGGCCCCTTCCATCGTGTTCTTAAAGAATCATGTGTGGAGCACATGTTCACTAAATGCCATCTCTCATTGGCTGCGGCATTTGTGGCAGTACTAGGAGATCTGTGATCTGTGCGGTTGATCTCGTTGGGGTTTTATAGAAGGAATTTATGCCCTAGACTAGAGATTACACAGAAAATGGCTCAACCTGTTTATTCCGAGTATGTGCATAGGTATTGATGTAAGTGGAGACTAATTTTCTTGCTCTAATCAGACCGAAGCTCACTCTTTGTTTTGGTCTCAGTAGAGTTATTTCCTCATAAGCCACAGAGTTGTACGGTTTTGCAGTGCAGCCTGGTGCAGTGGCCAAGGGCATGGATTCTGGAGCTGGATCACTGGGTTCCGTTTCTGGCTCCACCTCATGCTAGCTGTGATGAGCATTTATATAACTGCCCTCTGCCCTGATTTCACCTGGGATATGGAGATGATAATAATAGAAAAAGGATGACGTCTACAGTGCTCAGTTTACCTTAGACCTCGTTGGTGCCCATTTGGGCAAAGCACATGGATGGGTCATGTCACAGTTCTCATGCATCTGCCCAACTGTGGTCATGCCTCTGGATGATAAAGCAAGATGGCGCCCAGTGGGATTGGAAATCTGTGCACTAAGAATTGTATGGTGGAGCCAGATGATGTAGCTGATGAATGCTAGTTTTTGCAGCAATGTAAAGCAACTACTCAGAGCTGCACCGTGACAGGCCTTCCCATACCAGGCAAATTCTCTCCTTGGACAGGCAGAATCCCACTGCCCTCATCCTGAGCCCACCTTCCATCAGAAACTGGGAAGTCTTGTGCATTCTCCCTCCTTAAGCATCTCCTCGGCTTGACGTTCTCTACTAATGCTTGCTGAAAATGTGTTTGTTGAGTTCAGTAGTAAACTGTGGCCTTCAAGATTTATGTGCCATATCCCGAAGAGACATGTCCAACTGTGCTGCCTCTGACTGCATGACTTCATTCTTTGCTTTTGTTTTTCTGTTTCCTGTAATGAACATATTAGCTTTTTTAAAATAAAAGCTATTGAGAAAAAGATTGGCGTGCCAGGATACCAGTTCTACCAGGCCTCCACCCTCATTCAGAGGATCACTTCTGGAGGAAACAGTTCTCATCTGAGGACCTTTTACTCACCTTCCCAGAGGAAGGCGAATAGCTAACTGGAAAGCGGAAGTCTCCTGGACCACCATCAGCATGGCGGGTAGTAGAGTGTGGCCAAAGCCAGAATGCGACACAGCTGGTTCCTTTTCTGCAGTGGAGAGGGGTTAGCATTTCCTTTCATCATGAGGTAAGCAGACAGAACAGGACCTGCTCCAGCAGATCTACCAATGGGCTCAGCTCCCGGCGGGGCCTGGCAGATATCTCAGGGTGGCCTTGACTGCAGGCAAGCTGTCTGCATTTCAAGGAGAGGAAACACGGATGCTTCTTTGGAAAAGAAAAAAAAATGTGTCTTCAAAATTCCAGTTGACGATTTGGTTACCTTGGGGTGGGAAGTGTTGCCCCACCTATTTCACACACATTGGAGTAGGGACAGTGTGTGAGAATACGTGGGCACACGAGAGGAACCCCAGGATCCAAGGGGCAGAGGACACCTTTCATGGCACAGAGTCTGCACCTCTGTGCACATTTCCCTCTCTGTGAGATGTCCCTCCCTGTGGCATCTCTCAGAAGCAAAATTACCTGCAAAGGTGAATTCTCTCAAAGCCGTTACGTTTGCAGCTTGCGCTCTGCCGGCAACTCTTGGATGGTGAAAGTGAAAACTAAGCAAAGCCCAAAAGTAATGTCCCCCAGGGTGATGCTATTCCAAGAGGAAAGGAGACCCGGGACTCCAGAGCTGTGGAGTGGAAGGCCCCACGACACACTTCTAGAGCGTGCCGGTCACTGCTGACAAGGCCAGACCGTCCGTGCCATTCCTTGGTGACATCAGAATAGTGCCCAAATAAAGACTTCAGCAGCTTGATGGATCCCTGGTGCACCCTGAAGTTTGTGGAGCGAACTACAAAAGGCTCCTTTGGCTTTGTCTGGTGTGTGGGTTTGCGGTAGATGAAATCAAAGCTGGGTTGAGATCTCTGTTGAAGAAAATCAGCATCAACCCTTTTCTCCATTCCCTTTTCTACAGAGTAGCGTGGTTCCTTCTGGAATCTTTCTATGTAGTCACGTCAGTTTCAGGCACTCATTTCCTCTCTATCGTCAGCTTTTGTTAGGCACTCAGGTGAGTATTCACAGGATCTTTTTGCTTGACTTTTCATTACACACTTATTTTCAAAATAATGCTTTTATTATGAAAGGGTCAGATGATCAGTATGGAAAATTTGGAAGTAAGAAGGAATAAAAACTAAAAGCTTAAATAACATCAAGTTGATGACAGACATGGAGTTGTCATAACCCAGACAGAGCAGGCCACGATTGTTTTATCAGAATGCTCAAGGTCAATCAGGATTTTAATTTTAGGTGTATCACTATTATTGCTTTTATTACACTGAAAAACATCAAATCATTACCCATATTCTTTTTTTTTTTTTTTGTACCAGGGATTGAACCCAGGGGTGATTAACCACTGAGCAACATTGTCAGCCCTTTTTATTTTATTTTTAAACTTTGAGACAGGGTCTCTCTAAGTTGCTTAAGGCCTCGCTAAGGTGCTGAGGCTGGCTTTGGCAATCCTCCTGCCTCAGCCTCCAGAGCCACTGGGATGACAGGTGTGTGCCACTGTGCCTGACTTATTACCCATTTTCTTACTTGAGGGCAGGGCTGTTTCCTTATTCATTTTCTCCTTGGATTTTATTTAATCTTCATTATTTGTTGCAGCTTCTTTGAGGAACAAGCGAACATTAAATTACATATATTTAAGGTGTATAATTTGATGAATGTGGTGTCTGCATCTGTATCTCACCTCCATGAAACCGTGACCCAAATCAAGTGTCGCCTGCAAGTTCTTGTCCTTCGTCCATCCCCAGTCAGCATTATGAATCCTGCAGTTCTGGTCCATCGCTGGATGCACGTGTTCTCTGTCAAGGAGAGAGGTCTTAGTCCCCAGCTGGAGGGAGGCTCCGGTCTGTCCTTGGTTAATGGCACCCTAGAGTCAGTTGTAGAGCGAGTCTGTCTGTCTCCGGCTGCCCCTCTTCACCCCTGATGTTCTAGCATCACAAGGAGGAGAGGGAAGGAATCCGCCTCTCAGGGCAGCGTCTTTTGAACATACCTGGATGTAGAGAAAAGTGATGGCAACCAACAGCAAGAGGCTTTGACAGACAAGGCTTGAAAGGTGGTCAGGACCTCCACATGTCTTACTGGAAGATCAGATAACTGAGTTTCCTCTTAGATTCATGGGTCTCAAAAATTCTGATAGAACACAGTCCCAAAACAATACCTTGGAAAGGCTGGAGTGGTGGCTCTGAAGTTACAGCAGTTGCCTGGCATGCACGAGGACACGTGTTCGAACCCCAGCACCCTGTACTCAATGGAACGTCGGAGCAATGAAAGCCACACGAAGAACTAAATGCAATCAATTCTCTCTCTCTCTCACTGTCCCACTCTATTTAAAAGACAAGAAAACAAATACCTTGGAGCATGCATTTCCATGCAAGAGTAAATGTGCACAGACCTGAAGCTTCACGTGGGGAATGATCTTCCATGTCGATGACTGAAGTATATTGAAGAGCTGAACATTTAGGAAAATAGGGTTGGATGAAAACATTGTAAAGGAAAATGTTTTTTTCAGCAATTTTTCTTCTACAAATTCACTTTTTCATTCACATTTCTGAGGGAAAAACTGGATTAAAATTGGTGAACACCAGGGCTGGAGCAGTGGCTCAGCAGTTATGGTGCCTGCCTGGCATGCACCAGTACGTGGGTTTGAACCTCAGCACCATGTACACAATTCACAACAGTGTCTGAGCAACAAAAGCCACATGAAAAACTAAATAAAGTTGATCCTGTCTTTCTCTATCTCACTGTCCCTCTCTCTTTCAAAAAAATGCATTTGCCTTGTTAATAGAATGAAATGTCACCTATGTTCTCTCTCACATGTCTTGGATTCCCAGTGGCTCTGAACTTTTAAAATAGGAGCATTTTAATGGTCATGTGTGTTTACTCTTGTAAGCTGTCAGTTTTTATTCAGTCAGTACTCCTTGATTGCCTACTATGTGTGAAGAACTCTGTGCAGTTGCAGCATGAACATCAAATTAGAGGAAGGGGAGGAGAGGTGGGGGAGAGCACGGGAGCCTGTGTGGGGTGTGCCCTAATGGGGTGGGAAGCTTGGTCATATCTTTCCACTAATTAAATAAAAAAAAATCAGAATGCTTACCTTCTCTTACTGACTTAAAAGATAGCATTATAATAAGAATTTTAACTCTTTGTTGTGTATGTTGCAGATTTTGCCTTGGCTTGCTTTTTACCTTTAAGTTTTGTTCATGGTAGTTTTTGGTATGAGGAAGTGATAAACAGAAATGTAGGAAAATTGGTCTCTGTCCCTCTGGTTCATCTTGTTTCGTTAATTAGTGTTTTGATCAGAAAGGTTTTCTAAATCCCGTGTCACAAATCCATTTGTATTTCTTATTTCTTCTAGGTCTTTTGAGTGCAGTTATTATCATTTAACGATTTAACCTACCACAAGATATATACTGTTGAATATAGTCATTCAATGATTTATCTTCTTCCCCAGTTAACCCATGGCATTAGCAACATTTATTAAACAATCTTTCCTCTGAGCAAAGCCACATTTATCATATGTAAGTTCTTTTTGAGTAGGCATGTATTAGGTTCCATTTCTAGACTATTTGTTTCCACTGTCAGTTTTCTGTGTACCATATGTGTCGCCAAAGTGTCAGAGCATGTTTTATTATCTGGTAGGGCAGATTCACTTAATTACTGTGAAAAGCAGCAAACTCTTTTTAGTAGCTGCTACAGTTCAGGCTGACTCATGGGAGGGTTCAGTTTCATGTCATGTAAAGATATTTTTTTCAAATGAAATTTTTCCCTCTGAGTAAAATGTATCACCTGCTGTAAAAATTTTGACAGTTGAGAAAAGTGTAAGGGAGAAAATGAAACCACCCAACTTCATCCACAGAGAGCCATTGAAAATATTTTGATACCAGGGATTGAACCCAAGGGTGCTTAACCACTGAGCCGTATCCCCAACTTTTTATTTTGAGACAGGATCTCAATAAGTTGCTTAGGCCCTCGCTAAGTTGTTGAGGCTGGCCTTGAATATGCGATCCTATTTACTCAGCCTCCTGAGTCACCTTTAAAATACTTTGAATCATGTACCTCCAGCCTTTTAGAGGTGCACACGATACCTACGCGGCTGAGCATCCTTACTCTAAATGTCTAGAATATGAAATGCTCCTAAATCTGAGAGTCTTTCAGCATTGACATGGCACTCTGAGGAAAATGCCACACATGACATGATCATTCACGGTCAAAACACAACGCTCTATACACATTCTATAAAGTTACCTGCAGGACATGTGTTTAAGGTGTGCATGAAATATGAACGTGCTTCATCTGTAGTAGACTTGGGCCGTTCCCCAGGACCTCTGATCTTGTGTATGGAAACAAATCCAAAATCCAAACAAATACAAAATCTGAGAAAGGCTTATGGTCCCAAGCAGAGCACATAAGGGAAATTCAACCTGTATTTTCTATTAATTCCTGCAGGGATTGTGCTCTTCAAGCAGTATCTAAGTGGATATCAATATGACAATATCTCAGATGCTCAGTGGAGCATTCTCTATAGCATTTAATAATTTTAGTAATTTAGCTGGGTGTCGTGACACACATCTGTAATCTCAGTGGTGTGGGAAGCTGAGGCAGGAGGATCACAAGTTCAAGGCCAGCCTCAGCAACTTGGCAAGGCCCTCAGCAACTTACTGAGACCCTGGCTCAAAAAAAAAAAAAAAAAAAAAAGTGGGGACTGGAGTGGTGGTTCGGCAGATATGGCGCTTGCCTGGCATGTGCAAGTACATGGGTTCAAACCCTAGCAATTAAGTGTTAGAGCAACAAAAGCCATGTGAAAAACTAAATAAAAATTGATTCTCTCTCTCTCTTTCTCTCACTGTCATCTCTTTAAAGAACAAAGAAACAAACAAAATTAAAAAAGGTTGGGGATGTGGCTCAGTGGCTAAGTGCCTCTGGCTTCAATCCCTGGTACCAAAATACCAAAATAATACAAAACAAACACCCCCCAAAACCCAACCACCCAACCAAACAAAAAACCAAAACAACTCCCCCAAAAAACCCACACAAAAAACCTCTTCGTAGTTGTTTAAAATACTGTTTTAATTTTTCATGATACAGACAGTGTGTAATGATATATTTGATTAACTTTTAAGACTGCTTGCAGTTTTCTTCATTTTAAATGGTGCTGTGATTAATATTCTTGGATGATAGGATGGATTTTTTTCCTTCCTTCTATCCCTTCTTACTCTTTCTCTGACCTTGGGTTGGGGAGAGGTGTCTTTGTAAGCTGGAGAATGGTGACAGCTTTGATCACATAAAAGCATCACACTTACCCCAAGAAAAGTATTAAGAGTAGTAAGGAGTGACATCATGACCAAGAGAAGATGGAATCTAGGAGTTAGAATGGATCTTGGCTTCATCTTCTGAAAGTGGGTTGTCCTGCTATAAATTGTGAGCTGTTTGATCATAAGGATTAAATACAATTTCCTAGTTTTTTCCTTGACAAATTGAAAGAAATCTATTAGCAGCTTTGTGTCACTGTTGAAATTAGCAGAGGAATTTCCCCCAGTGCCTTTTTCTTGAGGGTGTTCTCCGGGGATGATTCCGACGGACTGAAGAGCTTCCTGCAGAAGCCTGTAGAAGTTCCAGGGTCTGCGGTCCTCCCGGGGTGGAGCGGAAGCCTGTGGGAGGGCGGAGACAAGCTGAGCTCTCCTGGGGAGGGCAGGGAGAGGACCAAGGAGAGAAGGGAGGGGTCTTCAAGATGACGGCCACCCCACCAGCAATGACTCCTAGACGCGCCTGAGAGTCACCTCACGCTGCAGGACAGCACCCGGATTCCCACGGTAGGACAAAGCTCCCGGTGTGGGGGAACATTACCCCCGCTAACTCTTTAACTCCAAAGGAATGATGCGGTCCATTACCGAATATAAAGGAGATCTTAGTGGAGCCCTCGAACTCTGCCCCACACCCGGGGGAGGGGAGGGAACGGAGCGAGTTTCCTAACCAAGTACCCTAACCTGGCTGGCTGCGAGCTCCCTGATCTGACTGTTCTTAATTTACATGATCTTGCATAAAGTGCTGGGAATTGATTGTTCACTTTAGCGAACTTGCAGCTGTCCTTGCCTGCGGTGGCATCCGGCCCGCCATTGTGACGTTTCCCTGAGGGTGGGGCAGGTTGCTCAGCAAAAAAGCGATCTTGAGCCTTTAGACATCACGGCCAGAAAACCAGAATGTCCAGAGATTAGGCCCTTTCACAAAGGGTCTGTGTGGTGCTAGATGTGCACTCTCCACCTCCGGTCGCCGCCCTTGAGCTGGGGAAGGAGACCATTTGGCACAAGATCTTTAACTCAATCGCAGCAGACAGTAGTTCTCCTGTGCCCTCGGGTTACAAGAGCTGAATTTAAAGTCCTTTAACATAAGTGCTCGCACGCACCTTCGTGGGAGAGCAGGGTGGGGTGGGTCGCCCAGCAGCATTACGGGGCCTCAGTCCCCATGATCAGAAACAGAAGTTACTGCCCCCCCCCCCC